>JAQQSV010016396.1:0-11849 GCA_028646515.1 Pseudochirops corinnae | reverse complement strand
TGACCACATTCAGCCTATTAGGGAACAGAGTATACTTTCAAACCTGGGAAGGTTCTCAGAGTCACGTAGCCACTTTAGCAAAGGGCCTAGGGGCAGGAAAGATCTTCAGATTCCCATAACAATTGTCACAAGGAACTGATAATTCCAAAATACTGACTTAATAGTGTTTGCTGGTTTTATGAGGCTGTTAATTGTCATTCTACATTTCAACTTTCCTTTAGATCCTTTAAATCTTATTATGTCCTTACCCTTATACACAGGATTTACTCCTCAGATCAAAATTCCCTACATATATTTCAATATCTACTAACTAATAAACCTGGATTTGACTCAGAATCAAATATAAAATCTTAAATAATCTGCCCTCTTTCCATCTTTCCAATATTATTACACCTTATGCCTTCTATATCCTCTGTGATCTAGTGACACTGGCCTCCTTGCTATTCTCTGCAACTCCTTTACAAATTATCTTTTCTCTAGCTGTCCCCCATGATTGGATTGTTCTTCGTTCTCATCTCCATTTCCTAGCTTCCCTGACTCCCTTCAAGTCTCAGCAAAAATTTTACCTTCTACATGAAGTACTCGTAAACCTTAGTTTCTTCCCTCTAAGCTCAGTCCCAATTTATTCCACAAACATATCATGTTTATACATAGTTGCTTGCATGTCTTCTCCCCCATTAGACTGTGAGCTCTTTGAGAGGAAGAATTGTCTTTTACCTTTCTTTGTATTCCCAGTGCTTACTCAAGTAACTGGCACACAGCTGGCAATTAATAAATGTGCATTGAGTTGCAACTCTAAATCTTTTTCTCTCTAGATGCAATCCCTTGAAGTATTAGTTATTTTTCCAGCAATAGCTACACTGTCCTCTTTTCTCCATCTTGACCCTTTGGTGAACCATTTTAACTCCACGATGCCATCTTCTTTTGAGACCATAACCCACTTATTATATCACAGTTCTTGCCCTGTGATGTCTCAGTCTTGGATCAGTCCAATCATCTACTTTCTTCACTCCTACACTTGTTCTACTGAATGAAGTTAGAGAAAATGTCATAATCTCCTTCACCCCTCTCTCATATGAAGAGCTGGTCCTATTCTGGGAGATAAAAAGGTACAGTAAGCAGTAAAACTTGCAATTCCCCCATACTCACCCCAAACAACCATAAAATAGAGTTCCAAAACAAATAAGAGAAAAGGAGAACCTGTAAAAAGATGAGGTGAAACAATTTTTTATCCCAAGACATTTGGATGATGTAAAAGAAAGGTTAGTCTCACTCAGGTGAAGGAGGAACACAGTCCAGGATGGGAAGCACCCCAGCAAGGCAGCAGCAAGCCCTACTTCAGCAAACCAGTTGGAGGTCCTGAGGCCCAGTGAGATGAAGCATGAAAACACCAACACTAAGAAGCCTCCATGTACCTTAACATAGCCAGGGAAACTGGCAGAGTCCAGCTCTGTGAACCAACACGTGTTTCTGCATAGCCCTAGGCAAACAGGCAGCTTTCAAAGCCCAGACTTCCAAGTGCTTCAATGTAGCTACTGGGAAACACAGAAACACCCCACCAGGCCTCAGAACACAGCAGATACCACCACTAGGACACTAGCATGGGACCTACTAGATGCCTTCAGCAGCACCAGACAACCACCACCTCATACCCTTAGTGCAGCACCAAACAAGAAGATCCACCAGGGACCTCAAGGCAACATCAGTGTACCACCAGGTAACTAGCCAGGCTTGTTACGGTAGGTAACTCCTGGCCTTGAGGCCACATGTGGCCCTCTAGGTCCTCAAGTATGGTCCTTTGACTGAATCCAAACTTCACAGACCAAATCTCCTTAATAAAAGGATTTGTTCTGTAAAACTTGGACTCAGTCAAAAGGCCACCCTAAAGACCTAGAAGGCCACATGTGGCTTCAGGGTTACAGGTTCCCCACCCTGAGCCAGGGTTTACAGCTTCTAGCACAAGAAACCTGAGACAGTGTGCCCCTTCCATCCTGAGAGCAGAGTTCTTTTTTTTAAAAGCAATTAAAAAAAAAAAAAGCAAAAAACAAGAAAAAAAGAACCTGGTCATAGAAAGTTATTATGGTGACAGGGAAGACCAAGACACAAACTCAGAAGAGGACAACAATGTCAAAACACCTGTGGGAAAAACTTCAAAGAAAATGGGAAGTGGTCTCAAGCTCAGTAAGAACTCATAGAAGAGCTCAAAAAGAAGATTAAAAATCATCTCTAAGAGAGGTAGAAGAAAAATTGGGAAAATAAATGAGAGTGCTGCAAGAGAGTTATGAGACAAGAGTCAACAGCTTGGAAAACTGCTTAAGAAGTAGAATTGATCAGATAGAAAAAGAGACAAGAATCCACTTAAGAAAATAACTCCTTAAAGACTGCAACTGGCCAAATGGAAAAGAAAGTACAGAAGCTAAATGTAGGAAACAACACCTTCAAAGTTAGAATTGGGCAAGTAAAAGTTAATGACTGTGTGAGATATGAATCAATCAAATTCAAAATAAATTTTAAAGAGGAAGAAAACCTAAAATACCTCATGGAAAAATAACCAACCTAGAAAATAGATCCAGGGTGAGACAATAGCAAAATCATTGAACTAAATGAAGGCCATAATTAAAAGGACTTGGACAGCAGCTTTCAAGAAATTATCAAGGAAAATTGCCCTGATATCCTAGAACCAGAAGGCAAAATAGGCATTGAAAGAATCTACCAGTCACCTCAGAAAAGAGATCCTTCCCCCCCCCCCAAAAAAAAAAAACAAGGAAAATTATAGTCAAATTTCAGAACTACCTGATCAAGTTAAAAATACTACAAGTGATCAGAAAGAAACAATTCAATTATCGGGGAGTCACAATCAGGATCACATAGGACTTAGCAGCTGCAACATTAAAGGATCTGAGGTCAGGGAATGTGATGTTTCAATGGCAAAGGAGCTATGACTACAACCAAAAATCAAAAACAATTCAAATATCAGGGAGTCACAATAAAGGTCAAACAGGACATAGCAGCTGTCACATTAAAAGATTAGAGGTCATAAAACATGATATTCTGGAGAGCCAAGGAATTAGGAATACAACCAAGAATCACTTACCTGGCAAAATTAAGCATAATAAATGAAGGAAAAAATGGTCATTCCACAAAATAGAAGGATTTCAAGCCTTTATACTGAGAAGACTAGAACTAAACCAAAATTTTGACCTCCAGTATCAAGATCCAAGAGAAGCATAAATAGGTAAAATAAGAAAAAAAAAAAAGAAGGAATTCAATAAAGTTAAACTGTGTACATTCCTACACAAGTAAATAACACTTATAACTCTTAAAAATTGTGTCATTAACAGTATAGCTAGAAGGTAAAGTGAATCTGAGAAAATAACATAGAAAAATTAAGGGATAAGAAAGAGGAGTACAATGGGTACAGAAGGAAATGAGAAGTAGAATAGGATAAATTATCTCATATGAAGAGGTGAGAAGACCTATACAATGGAGAGGAACATGGCAGGGTGGGAGATGGGCATTACTTGAACCTTATTCTCATCAGTATTGGCTCAAAGAAGGAATAATATACACAATCAATTTACTATAAAAATCAAACTTAGAGACAGAGAAGTGGGGGGAGGGGAGGAGATTAAAGGGATGGGACAGGGACTGACAGAGGTTAGGACAGTCAGGGAAAGTGGTAGATGGAAGCAAAAGAATGGTGAGGTGTGAAAGGGTGAAAGGAGAGAGAGGACAAACAGGAGGAAGAATAGGATGGACGGAAATATAAAGGTAGTAATCATAACTGTGAATGTGAATGGGATGAACTCCCCCATAAAACAGAATAGGATAGCAGATTGGAGCAAAAGCCAGAATTCTACAAAATATTCCTTACAAGAAATGGAAGCAGAGGGACACACACAGAGTAAAGGCTGGAGAAGAATCTATTAAGCTTCAGATGAAATTTAAAAAAGCAAGTGTAACAATCCTGATCTTTGACAAAGTAAAAGCAAAAATAGATCTAATTAAAAGGGATAAAGAAGAAACTATATCTTGCTTTAAAAAAAATACTATAAACAATGAAACAAACAGATTAGAAGAGCAAGAAATAGACCTGTTCTTATGGGAATCTGTAGATCTTCCCTGCCCCTAGACCCTTTGATAGCTCTGAGAATCTTTCCTGATTTGAAAGTATAGTCTTCGCCTAATAGGCTGAATGTGGTCACGCGAAGCCTGTGGTGGGAGGCTTGTTTTTTGAGAATGCTGGCATATAGTTGTTTTGTGATTGGGCAGTGGATCAAGAAGGCTGTGACATGTGCCAATCCAGGAGAAGGCTATATATACACCCTGATGTGAGGTTTTGATTTAGGGCTCACTTTGAGATGAGTTGTGTGATTTGACCAGATGAAACTCTGGGAAGCCGTTGAGCCCTCCCGGCTTTGAAAAATCCAGAAGTTGATGCTTCCCTCTCTGGTAAATGACTAGGTATGGATGTAATGGTCAGATGGTTGGAAGCCCATCTGATGATCTGTTTCTTTATCTGCTTGTAATTTGTGTTTTGTATTCTGTTTGTATTCTCTGAAGTTCAGGGTGCTGACTTTTTCCCCTGAGCTAGGTAAATTATATTGGTTTGATTGATTAAAGTAGGATTGTTAATCCATTTTGAGTTGCTTTCCTTTAGAAGAGCAGATATGAGAACCTGTGCTGGCAGCCATCCTGGGTATGCTAGGGTGTTTGTTGATACACCTGTCAGGTCTACAGGGATGGAAAGAATTCATGAATAAACAAGAGATAGAGAGATATTTCTATATGAAATATAGCATAGATCATTTTGATTATATCAAATTAAAAAACTTTTGTACAAGCAAAACCAATAAAATAAAGATTAGAGTGAATGCAGAAATATGGGAAATAAACTTTACCACAAGTATCTCTGATGAAGACCTTATTTCTCAAATATATGGAGAACTGAGTCAAATTTATAAGAATAAAAGTCATCCCCAGTTGATAAATGGTCAAAGAATATGAACAGACAGTTTTCAGGTGAAGATATCAAAGCTACCTATAGATATATGAAAGCATGCTATAAATTACTTTTGATCTGAAAAATCACCTCACACCAATCAGATTAGCTGATATGGCGAAAAAGGAAAACAATAAATATTTGAAGGGATGTGGGGAAATTGGGACACTAATGTTCTGTAGGTGATGTTGTGAATTGATCCAATCATTCTAAAGAACAATTTGGAACTATGGACAAAGGGCAACCAAACTGTTTCTATCCTTTGACGGAGCAATACCACTATTAGGTTGCTATTCCAAAGAGAATATGAAAAAAGAAAAAGGACCTACATCTGCAAAAATATTTTCCATGGTGACAAAATATTGGAAATCAATGGGATTCCCATCAGTTGGGGAAAGGCTGAACAAGCTGTGGTATATGAATGTCTTGGGATACTATTTTGCAATAAGAAATGATGAGCAGGTGGATTTCAGAAAAACCTGGAAAGACTTATATGAACTGACGAAAAGTGAAATGAGCAGAACCAGAAGAACATTGTACATAGTATCAGCAACATGAATGACTCAGCTCTTCTCAGCAACATAATTATCCAAGGAAAGTACAAAGGACTCACAAAGGAAAATGTTATCCATATCCAGATAAAGAATGATGTACTCTGAATGCAGACTGAAGCATATTTTTTCACTTACTTTATTCTTTCTTGTGTTCTTCCCTTTTGACCTGTTCTTCTTCTACAACTGTGATAAATAAAGAAATATTGTTTTACAGGATAGCATAAATATAAACTATATCAAACTGCCTACCATTTTCAGAAGAGAGGAGAGGAGGGAGAAGAATTTGGAACTCAAAATCTTGTAACAATGAATGCCAAAAATTTTCTTGACATGTAATTGGAGAGAAATAAAATACTTTTTTAAAAAAAGAGCTGGCCCTCCCCCTTACCAGAATCCTTGCCATGCACAGGTGATCCAATTCCATACCATTTTAATTAGCAGATTATACACACTATTATCTCTACCCTCTTACTAATCTTCAATTTGTCCAAGTTGTTTCCCTATTGCTTAATAAAACAATCATATCTTTCTCATCCTTAAAATTCTTTCACTTGAGCCATCTCTTCCTATCTTCCCATATTCTTCATCCTTTTGTGGCTAAATTCCTTGAAAAGGCCCTCAACAAAAGGTGCCTCCATTTCCTTCCCTCTGACCTCATTCAACAGAAACTGCTCTCTTCAAAGTTATCAGTGATCACTTAATCAACAAATCTAATGACCTTTTTTTCAATTGTCATCCTTTTTGGTCTCTGCAGCTTTTGATATTGTTAATCACCTCTTCTTCTTTATGTTCTCTTCTCTCTAGTTTCTTTGTTCATTTTGCTTTGAAACTTCTCTCTCCTCTTGTATTTCTAGCCATTCCTTCTCAGTCTCTTTTGCTTGATGTCAATTCACATCATGCCCACTAAATGTGAATGTCTATAGTCCTCTGTCCTGGGTCTTCTTTTCCTCTCCTTCTATATCATTTTACTTGGTGATCTCACCAGTTCTCATCAATTCAATTATCTCTGGACTATTGATTCTCACATCTACCAATCCAGTCCTAACCAATCCTAACCTAACCTCTCTGATTAACTCTAGACTTTCATCTCCATTCTCCCATTGGACATTTCAAACTAGATGTCCTATAAACATCCTAAATTCAGCTGTGCAAAACAAAACTCATTATCTTTCTACCAAAAACCTCCTTCCCCTTCCAATTTTCCCTATTCCTGTCAAGGGCATCAGCTCTCTTCTCAGTCAGTCACCTAGACTTACACGTCACCCACTGAATCCAATCTGTTGCCACGGCCTGTAAATTTCACCTTCATAACATTTCTTGCACATACTACTTTCTATTTTGTGACACTGCTGCCACCGTAGTGCAGCCTTCTATCACCTTAATCCTGGATTATTACAACTGCTTTCTGGTTCTGATTAGTCTCCCAGCTTCGAGTATCTTCCCACTTCAGGTAGCTATCAAATCAATCTTCCTAATACTAGCCTGACCATGTCACCCTTCCCCCCATCCACTCAACAAGTCTGACCATGTCATTCCTTCCTCTCCCTCCCCCCGCAGCTCCACCACCATTCTCTAACAATGTCTCCCTAGCACTGCCAGGATCAACAGTAAAATCCTCTGGTGTTCAACTCTTTATACCACCACCTTCCCAGGCTTCATACACCTTACATCCCTCCCCTCACCATGCACTCTGTATTCCTCAAACAAGATATTGCACTCCTTTTCTCTGAGCATTTTCACTGTTTGTCTCTTACAACTGGAACGTTCTCCCTCTTCAACTTCTTCTGTTGGCTTTCTTGGCTTCCTTCAAATCCTAGCTAAAATCATATCTTCTACAGGAAGTCTCTCCTAAACCTTCCTAATTTCTTGCCTTCCCTCTATTGATTAATTCCAGTTGATCATGTATATAGTTTGTATGTACATGGGTGTTTGCAAGTTCTCTCCCCCATTAGACCATGAACTCCTTGAGATCAGGGACTTTTTTTAACTTTTCTTTGAATCTCTAGCACATAATAGGTACTTAATATTTACTGCTTATACGCATTTATGCTTACAAAATTAAATGGCAAAATAAGAAAATCAATACCATGAATCATCAATAGCATTGTCAAGGACTTCACATTTATAATTCTGTTATATGAGACAAAATAAACTATGGGAAAGAAAAACAATCCTGAAAAATATCATGAGTAGTAGTGTTCAAAGATCCCCCAACCTGTGGTCTAGTTGAGGGTATGACCTATATTTTTAACTTCTTCTGGCCAATCGGTCTCAGTCTTCTTGGCGGAAAACCCTCCCTTTCTATTCTAGGTCCTATTAGATCTAATGGGATCATTCTCAATCCATGGATGGGGCAGGAAGGAAAAGATGCTCCAGATTAAAGGATGTTTCTCTGTGAACACTCAAGCTTAAAACCCATCTGTTGTTTGCTTTTTGTTGTTGTTGTTTGAATTGTTAGATGTTATCATTTATACTACATAGTATACTAAGCCTTTAAATAAACTTTAAAACAGTTTAAAATATATTTGCTTATATCAATCACATATTTAGATAAGAGGAAGCCTATATTCTAAACAGAAAAAAAAGCAAAACATCTGATAATGTTGCCATGCAATGTATTCTTCTTCTGCAAGAGAGTCAGCCTACAAAAGGGCAAGTGCCAATGGTCTTAGATTCAAAAGGACAGGCTTCAACGTCTGTTTTACACAATTGCATAACTCTGGAGAAGGCATATAAGCTTCTTATGCGTCAGTTTCTTCATCTATAAATTAAAGGGAGGGGTTGGATTCAATGGCCTTCAAGGCTCTTTCTACCTCTAAATCTTTGTTCCCATAACCTTTTTTGCATAAATATTATACCCATTTTTGCAGAGTTCTGAGTATGCAAGTCTTTTGCTTTTCTAATCATCTTACGTATGCAAAGGTACCTTATAAATTTAAGACCAAAGTTTTCTCAGAAAAGTCTTCTAAACTTAAAAAAAGAGAAAAATATGGTATTTAAGGTACACATTGACAAGATGTATTAGACTTAAGTAATTTATAAGGCCTAAGAAATGGTTCTTATATGTGACAGTTATTAAAAATCTCTCCCGGAATATTTATTCTAAAAAAAGTTGCTCTCAACACAGAAGACTGATGGAACATAGCTTATGCTAAAGGTGGTATTCCGTGGTACTTTTCTAAATACATAACTTTAGAAGATTAATGGGGAAAAGAGTAAGGAACTTCCAGAAGTACCATAAATCTAATCCAATAAACATTTATTAAGCATTGTGCCAGGCACAATGTTAAGTGCTGAGGGTAAAAAGGTAAAACTGAACAGTCAAAGCATTTACATTCTTTTGGAATAAGATAATCCACATGTGGCATAGGCACTTTAAACATACCTTCTTCCAAAATGGGATTGCCTTTAAAAATTTTTAATACCCTTGAAAAAGTAGTCACCCACTTCACCTAGTTTGATAGAGTTAGCACCATACTGATTTGCCCAGAAATTCTGTTCTGCTCCATTTTTGATTTTGGACATTTCAGCCCTAATTAGGTAACCTGGTGGCACAGCCTTACCCCATTCCAATGACTAACCATATTGATATCCAACTTGGTTTGCAGACCTGACCTGCGTAGGACACAGTAGCTCAGAATTCTGAAGCTCAAGAGACTTTCCAGTTTCAACATTTCTGGAAGCTGAGATTACAGGCCTGTGCCAACACACCTACCTGCAGTTGCCTTCTGCACTGAATATATTGGCATGTAAGCCCATCTATTCTGGTATCTTTCTGTCACTGTGGGAGACTGGAATTGATTCTGTTCCCACTCCTACCTGATATTAATATTTAAAACAGCAACCCTTGGGAAGAAATGCCTATTCTTCATTGTCAGTGAGAATGGGGAAAATCAAGAGTTAATATATGACTTCAAAAGACTGATAATAAAGCACAGATTGGCATAAAGATTACTGACTAGAGGTAGAGAATTAGATACGAACCCTCAGACATGACCAATGTGATGATCTGTTTTTTCTTAGACTCTACATCTACATATTTGTTAGGAGCCTTCTTGGGGTGGGAGTAGAGGCAGAGAATGTGCTTATGGGTAGTAAGAGACGAAAAAAACTGGAATCAGAAATGTGAATGGGCTCTTTTTAAAGGTAGTGAATTTCCATCACTGGAAATGATAGTACTCAATAAAATTAGAAGTGTTTACTTCTGGGACCTTTCTTTTCTTTTCCCTTTTTTGCTTTTTGGAGGTGGGAAGACAGGGCAGTTGGGGTTGAGTGACTTTTCCAAGCTCACATGGCTAGTAAGTTTTAAGTCTCTGAGGCTGGATTTGAACTCAGGTCCTCCCGACTCCAGGGCTGGTGCTCTGTTCACTGCGCCACCTAGCCGCCCCAGGGACCTTTCTTTTAATAGGCATTTACTAATATGGATATTTTTAAAGATTAATTTTCAAATTTATATTTATTATTATTATTATCAAGTTCATTCTCCCCATTCCCTTTATGTTCAGATGAATGTTAGTCAGAAAAGTGCCACTGTTCATGCCTCACAGAGTCTCTCTTACCCATCTAAATCATCTTAATTTAGTTTGATTTAATTCAACAAACATGTATGAAATATATATTTCATGTAAAGCATTATAGCATGTGCCATCTGCTCTGGGGTAGCTCCCCTACCTAAAAAAGCATTCTCTGAAGCAGACCTCCAAAGATTATCTATACCTCCCTGCCCCCCAGGAATTCATTCACTCAGCTCTGGAGCTCTCCTCTGGTACTGGGCTTTCCAGATTGGTGAGTCAGTGATTACAGATTCATCTATCATATTTGTCTATCTAGCTAGTTTGATCTTGGCTTCATTTTCATCTACCCTATACATCCTTCCATTTGATATTAGCCCTCTGACCCTCTCCATCCCATTTTCCACCTCAGACTCTGGGAACAGCAATCAAATCAATATTATCACTCCTTCTGGAAAGGATGACACAAGTGATTACCTTTGACTTCCCTATATATTCTTGTGATTTTTCAGACCAACAACCCATTCCAAATGTTGCTCCCCATCCCGCTATTCCCATTGGAAAGTACTTTCCTTGTGGGCAAGGTGCTATCTCACTAGCATCCCACACCACTCTGGTGCATATTAACTAGAGGTGCTTAATAAATGCTTTTCCACTCATTATCAATTATGGCAAAGTCTTAGCCCTCAGTAGCTTACTCTCTTGAATGAATCTGTCATGGACTGAGGTAAGAAAAATGTAAGATTACATAAAATAGAAATAAAAGAGGAACTTGGACTACACACTCTAAGAAAATAGGATAGAAAAATTCTTTCAGCTAGATAAAGGGCTTCACAAAGGAAGTAAAACCTGAGTGACTTATCTAGCACTACTATGGTGCTATCTAAATATATAAGTAAGTATGGGAAGTCATTCTTGAAGCCAGGACTCCTGACTCTCTGTCATGTATTCCAAGAACTAATACTTCACTGACAGTTAAAACTGAAATATAAGAGTTTTATTAGAGAAAAAATCTTCAATAACTATTGAATTCCTTATTGGCTATTCTGGCCAATAATGTAATTCTTTGGCTAAAATTTATTTTCTAATTTAAATTAGTCAACATTATAAAGTTAACAAATGACAAGTGACACCCTACCAAATACTTGTGCCAATTGCATGTAATATATATTCTGGACAGAGCCATATGCACGTGAGGACACTGGAAAATGACAACTCACCAGAAATCCCCACCAAGGTCTTTTGCATTTTTTGCATTCCCCAACAAAATTTTGGAGACTCTTTTAATATGAAATCTCTAATTATTTATAATAAAAAAACACTGAACATTCCTAACAGAGAAGCTATCAGACTCCATCTTGTCTTATGATTACTTATTTCATAAACAAATCAACTTGTCAAAGATTCTTATCATGAATTTGCCCAGCTTCAAGGCTGATTTTGAAAAGATATAATCATCCCTACACTCCTAAAACCTCCTTCCCTGTTATGGGAATCTGAAGATCTTCCCTGCCCCTAGGCCCTTTGCTAAAGTGGCTACATGACTCTGAGAACCTTCCCAGATTTGAAAGTATACTCTGTTCCCTAATAGGCTGAATGTGGTCACGTGGAGCCTGTGGTGCCAGGCTTGTTTTTCAGGCATGCCCGTGCCTTGTAGCTTTGTGATTGGGCAGTGGGTCTAGAGGGCTGTGACATTCTCTAAGCCAGGAGAAGGCTATATATACGCCCTGATGTGAGGTTTTGGTTTGGGGCTCACTTTGAGAAGAGTTGTGTGATTTGGCC
>JAQQSV010016395.1:0-11849 GCA_028646515.1 Pseudochirops corinnae | reverse complement strand
GATGTGATGTTGTGAATATTATATTGTGATTTGTTGTGAATGTTTGCCTTGATTTGTAATGTAATTAATGGAGTGTTCACTATACTGTGTAATCAGAAACTTAAAAGCTGTTCACAGTAGCATTCTTTTGGGAAGATGCATGCACAAGGCATTACACCGAGACAGCTTTGGAGGAGAAATTGGGGCTGGTGACTGCACAGCCCTCTCTCACTTAAATTCAATTGATATGCCAGTCAAGGCATCATCTTCCTGATGTCATGTCATATTCTTTGAGAACAAAGAACAAGCAATAGTGCTTAGCAGAGCATCAGGTATGTAATAGGAGTTTCTAAAAGTTTATTGATTTATTACAGTTTCACCTACCCAAAGCAAAAGTTGTCATAATTTAGGGATATGCATGAAGCCAAATACCACTTCTGTCAAAACAGATAAATAGATTGATAGAGAGATAGGTAGACATATACATATGTGTGTATATATACACATATATACATGCATACATGTGTGCATAATCCTATCTAGCATTCTATCTATTTATCTATCTATCATCTATGTTACTATTACTTGTGACGGAATTATACACTCTATTTTTTTATCTAGGAAACTTTCCTGAATTCTCTTAAATTGAAATGATTCCCTGTTGACAAGAGCAATTCGGTTATTTGTTGGGAGAAGGTATCATTAGATATCTGGCTGAAGGTAACATGTGCTTCCCAGCTGCATCTTCATAGTATAAATGACAATATCATCCAAATATCTATTCATTTACAAATTTTGCCCAACTTATAGAATAAAAAATATTCATAGATGACTACTTTGACAATCCAAGGTTGTTTTCTTTTTCCCTTTAACTGGAAAGTAACAACATACCTATGTCTACTTATTAAATAAAAAAAATTACTTGAGAAAATTTTGTTGATAAACTTGGCATTGAAATTAATTCAATAAATAGTTATTCAATTGCTTCAACCTCTCAAACTTTCCCAATCAGTCTTCTGTCATCATACTCTATTGATTCTCCTCCATCAATGAACATTAATGAAATCTTATTCAGTTGCCTTTACTTTTGGCCTCATTCTTCTTGGTCTTCCTGATCTTTTTGACATAACTGGTTACCAATTGCTTCTTGCATTTCGTTATTTTCCCCAGTTTCCATGATATTGCACTTTTCTCGTTCTTTCCCTCTGTCAATAATAGCCTTTCTTCTAGTTCCTTTTATGGTTCTCCATATTCCCTCTCTTCTCTAAATGTAAGACATACCCCAAGGACTTGCATTTGTCCCTCTTTACTTTTTTTCCTATTCTCTCTCCTTTGAGATCACACAAGAAATGTACTTTTCTTAATGATAGTGACAGTCCCTGGTAGTATATACTTTGCCATGCATTTGATGTATGTGTGGTATTGTAGATTCATAATGGATTATAGATGAGAACTTCTCTAATGAAGGGATGTGAATCATGACTTGTCATCCATAGCCTCAATAAATGGAACCTTTTTCTCCAGAAACAACTAAAGCAAGTATTAAACACTGAGTTATATCCCAATGGTTTTAGTCTGGCCCAAGTCTGCTAACGTACATAGACCCAGCTCAATTAATTAATGTCTATGTGAGTACAATCCCTTAAACAGAGTTATACACGTGCCTTTGTTTATCTTTATCAAGTTTATATATCAAAAGCACCTGGTGCCTGCTTACCTGGGATTGAAGCTTTTGTATGTAAATATGAAAAAGGTGAAAGAGAGATTGGTCTAGTTACCATGATAAGAAAAGCTTTTAAATTTGAAAAACAAGAAAGTAATTACGATCTACAATAGACACAGACAAAGTGAATCCTTCAACACTCTTACAGCATCTATGAAGGCTAGCCATGTGCCTAGGTCAAGCTTGGAACATCGTTAAATGGTAAGGAAACTGGTTCCTTAAGGGACTTGTGACAGCCTATACTCTGTCTCTAAACAGCATTATCCTCTATACAAAATTAACCCTTTTTTCTCTTAATTTCTAATAAATTATTCTTTGAGAAATTCAATCTATGTCACTGATAAAATAAAAGTATCAAAAATGTAGTCATTTACAGCTGTCAAGTACAATCTTGTTGGTACCTAACAGAATAAGGAAGAGGCGGGAGCTTCATCAGTTTAACGGAACAAGGCAGTTGACATAAAAATAATTACTTTTTTAATAACAACTTTTAAGCATACCTACCATATTATTCTAATGTTGATGCTATTGCCCATGGATGAAAATTGGATAAAAAGGCTAAGACTTGATAAGAATTTACTTCATACATGTATATCCTACCTTATCATTTGAAGTCCCAAATGTAGCTTTAAAGTTTCTCTCTCCAAATACCTTCTTTCATTTTATTTTTATGAATAACACAATAACTTTACCAAGGGTGTCTTTATAAGCCCAAGTATCATTGTACAATGCCAAGCATTTCTACTCATTTGAAGTTTTTGTGTTTCTTTTGTATTCTAGTAACTGAATTCAGTATTAATTTTATGTGTGATTCATGTCATGATGAAGAATAATTGTGTTGAGGTTTGGATGGAAATACCATTCTGACAAATTAATGAAATAGTCAAAACAAGATGAAAAAGTGTAGAAATTTGAACTCGAACCTTAAATCATTTATTTATCTGAACCCTGTATCCTGAACCCAAGTAATTCCTGTGATCAAAACCATTGACCCCCGGGATACATTGAAGTGTTTTGTTTTTGCTGTTCTTTGTTTTTATTCTGTTTTATTGACCAACTTTGTAGGAAAAGAAGCAAACAATTAAACAAAATGTTCCTCCTGGTACTGACATGGGCTGGGACTGAGGACCTATTCCATTGGCTGAAACATTCTAGCTTGAGTTCAAGGCAAAGCTGAGGTTGAATTGTTTCTTTTTAAGGAAGGTCTACCAGCACTGGATGCATTATGAAAATCTGAAATTGTTTGGCAAAGATATTGGGTCCTGAGCTGAGACAAGAGAAGACAGCATCTTAACTTAACTAACTGTGTGACTTTAGGCAAGTCACTTAACCCCAATTGCCTACCCCCTTCCAAAACATAAAAGAGAGAGAGAGAAAAAGCAGCATCCAGATTAAAAAGGATGTCACTTCCAAGCAAATTGTAATGCCAGAGGGGTATATATTATCTGTAACATTCAGTTTCTTTGTAAATACTGTAGATAGTTTGTGTGTTTTTATGCCCAGTCCCTTGAGGTCAGCCCTGCCTTAAAAGCCTCCTCTAGATTGACTGCAATTGGACAATTTATTACCAGGAGTAACCTTACTCTGGAAGAAAATCATCATCTAAATAGGCTAGATTAAGCCTCTTTGGGATATTTGCATAGACCCAGCTCAAATAATTGATGTTTCTGTGAGTACAGTCCCTAATTCTGAGTTATATGCATGCCTTTGTTTATCTTTATCAAGTTTATATATCAAAAGCACCCAGTGCCTGCTTACCTGAGATTGATGCTTTTGTATGTAAATATGAAAAAGGTGAAGGAGAGATTGGTCTAGTTGCCCCTGATCAACTGAAAAGTTTACTTCCCTCTCTAGATAACTTCATGAAATCATAAAATCAAAAATTGCAGTGAGTTACAATGTGTTAATGTGCTAAATGAAATATATTACATTACACTCTGAAATCCCTTAACTAACTGTTAAATGATCTTTGACAGAATTAGAGAACAGCTAATTCTTGTCTGACCAAAGATAGGCCATTCTCCGGTGTTTTTATTTTTATTTTTTCAATCTGGAAACATTCTCTAGAAGATAGTCAAAGATGCAATTATAGTCAATTCTCAACTTTCTCAGGGCTAACATTCATAGAAAATAGCACAAAAGGTAAAAATGCCTATGTTGATACAATGAACCTATAGGAAATAACAGATTATGGGCCTGTGACAGTCAAAAACTGCTGCTAGCAGCTGGTGGGCATTCCACAGAGGAGTTGAAATGAAACACGGGCCAGGCAAGTCAGTAGAAACTGAGCCAATTTTATTCATCTGAGAGTCCAGTATATATAGTGAAAAACTGCACAGTCATCATGAGCTACTTCCTTGGGACTCTTTCTTGTGCCCCAGTTCTCATCCACCTCATACGTGATTGTCTTGTTCTCTATCCTGGTTATCAGAGTATAAGTACCGGGCAGGATGTTCCAAACCTCCCCAGCACAGAAGGATGATAGAAAGAGGACAGTGAGCCAACATCCCAAGATAATCAGCTCCAGAGGGTAGGAACAAGCTGAAGGGAGACCTTGGCCTGGATCTGTGTCCCTTTGGGGAACTCCTTAGAGCTATCCCTCATCATTACCCCCTACAAAAAACAATAACCTATCACTAGAGATTGCTGAAAATACTCTTGTATGAATACAGTTCTTTACAACAAAACATTAATTCTGATAATATGCACTTTTCCTAACACAATAACGACGATACAAACCACAAAATGCAGTACACAAAATAAAATTAGTTACATGCGAAATATTTTCTCACTAGTAATTCTCTAGAATTCTGTGACCTTTTATACTAACATCTCAATTAAAAAACATTGATTGGTGGAGCCAAGATGGCAGCTTTGAAGCAGGAAAACTCTGCAGTTTCCACATAGCCACCTCAAATACCCATAAAATATGGCTCTAAACAAATGTTCGGGCTCCAGAACTCACAATATTACAGAAAAACATATTTCCTGCTGAAGGCACGAAATCTGGTAGGTAGGACAGGAAGGGCTCATTGCAGCACGCTGGGATCTGAGCCCAGCCCGGCCTGAAACTGCAGCTTGGCACTAGGGCCACCAGGACAAGTGGCAGCTAGAGCCTAAAGGAGAGTGTATCAGGAGTAGCTTTGGCAATTTCCAGAATTATCAAGCCATAAGAAATAAGGACTAAGGGAAAGCTTAGTGGAACCCAACTAAATTTGGAGGAGAGGATCTGGCCAACTGCCTCTCCATTGAGGAGATGTTCTGTGTAACTATACATGTACAGTCTGTATTGAATTGCTTGTCTTTCCAGTGGGGGTGGGTGATGAGGGAGGAAGGGAAAGAAACTAGAATTTAAAATTCTATAATCCAATGTTAAAAATATATGTATGTATATGTTATTGTTATTAACTACATGCAACTGGGAATTAAAATATACAGGCACTGTGGTAGGGAGATTCATCTTGCCCTATCCAAAAGTCAAAGGGGTGATGGGGGAGGACATAGGAGAGAGCAGATTGGGGGAGGGGTTATACAGTGGAATAGGGTTGTTTTGGGGCAGTGGGCAGGGGAGAGATGGGAAGAAAATTTGTAACTCAAAATCTCGTGGAAATGAATGATGTAAAGAAAAAAATTAATTAATTAATTTAGAAAAAAACGAAGCTAAGTAAACAGGATGTAATATATGAGTTGAAGAGAAATAGTAAAGACAATGCTGTTTAGGAAAAAAAAAAAAGCATGGATTTCAGATAATATTAACTTTTCCAAAGACAATAAATTTGTAATACCATAAATATTATACATCATTAAAAATTAGTAAAGCTAAAATGTTTTTACCTGAATTTAACCTTCCACTATATCAGATGATGGTGTGAGAAGATTGTCCTATAAGCTATGCTACTGTAAACCTCTCTATCTTGGCCTTCCTCTGAAAACAAGGGAGATGTTATTGGAATTTTGGTGGCTGCTTTTGGAAGACATCAAGACTGGTCAAGACTTTGACATTCTATCCTGCATGGCTGGTGGAAGGCATTGTAGATTGTGAATGATAGACCATGATCTATATCTCTCAAGGAGGAATGAAGAGATTCCTCAATGAGATTTGCTTAATGTGCCCTCTGAGATCCTTAAGGGTCTCCTGGCAGACAATGGCTGCAGAGTTTCTGGCATGAAGTTTATCAAGCACTTTTATTTTCTCACTAAGACACATAGCTGACCTTGCACTTTGGTGTATTGCCCAATGGAATTCTACTATGTTTTAGGGACATAATTGAGTTGCAAAATTGAGTTTTGAAGACAAAGAATGAAAATATACAGCAAATCCATTAGGAGCTCATTACTCTACAAGTGGAGGGTGAACACAGTGAAACAACTAGGAGGATGCTAGCTGCTTCACAAACTCGTGCTCACCACTAAATCTCATTTTTTTAATCTAGTGCACATAGCTGCAAATACACTCAGCTGTTAATGAGAAAGGGAAAATGAAGTTGCTAATACATTCATAAAAATACTTGAAGTAATGAAAATAAAACAAACAAATGTTAAGGATTGACTATAGCTTCAAGCGGTGGGTTTTATAGCCTTCTATAGGAGATCCAAGAAAGAATTAAGCTTTTGAAAAGCAATAACTATGTCTTTTCCTTTTCACTTCTACAACAGAGAAGAAGGCAAGTAAGGAGTTTTTCTCTTCCATCACATTAGTCATGATGCTTTGCATCAAAGATATTTGACCAGTAGTAGACAAAAGTATCAGGAAGCAGTGGAGGGACCTCTGAGCCATGGATCCCTAGAAGCACATTGGAAAGGAAGCTATGTGTTCAGGAAACAATTGTTCCCTAGGAGTTAGAAGCTGACATATAAAGAGGACTTGCTCTTTGGAGCCCAGCTGAACAATTTGCCTACCATAGATGCCATATCCTGAGAAAGTAACATGAAGATAATACTTCCAGATAGGAAATACAACCCCAAGTGCCAGAATTGTAAACTACTTTGGGCACAAGTGTTCCCTATATATGTTCCTCATTACTAGAATATGCTATGTATGTGGCTATTTTCTTCACATATTTGTAGCAGGATATTCCCCATATTTGACAGCTAATATTCTTAACATGCTATCTTAAAAAATGTCTTTACTTTGTGTTTATTATATTTGTTATTTTACCAGAGTATTAAAGATTATTGTCCAGTTAGGAAATAGTGAGTTATAATGTTTTTGTTAAGGCTTTACAGAGTATATTTGAATCTGACATAGTCTTTCCCTGGGGAATCAAGTTAAGAGTGTGAGATGAAGGCTAGCCCAAAGATATGCTCATAGGCAACCAGTATTCAGAAAATTTATTGTTTGTTTCATTTTTTCCTCTTGTTTTAATATTGTATTAAACATTTAATTTTCTGATATTTTTTCCTGTAAAAATTAAAATGCTTGTTTTAAGATAATTTGATGTGTTTAACACTTATGTACTGATAAATCCCTTATTGAGTCCAGAATGAATGTTGCAGATACAGAATTTTAGTATTTTGCAATTAACTTAAAATATATTGTGAGACTTCATCCAAGTTAAATGTGTGTGTGAGAGTGTATGTGACTGATTTGACTTGAGAGGATACAGACTTAATATAATCTTAATATAGCATGAGACCAGAGGGTTTATTTGTGATCCATATGGATTATGTGCCCATAGATTTATATTTTACTATTGGCCTGGAAACCCTAAACAATTAACCTCATATCTCTTTGGCTCTTTTATGAGTTTGATTACTTTTCACCTAGATTGATTTTTCCAGTGAGTTAAACACTGTTTGGATGGCTCCGTTTGCTGCAAAATTCCATTGGGAAAATTTCAGTTATTCTTTATGTTTCAAGAACTCATGGAATTTTTCTTTTCTGGAAGAATATGAAAGGTGTGCATATTACTTCCATTAGAGTGTACCCCCTGAATATTTATTTGTTTATGGTGGACATTTATTGATTATTTATTCCTAAATTTTAAATTAATTAGAGGCTAAGGACACAAACTAATTTTTTTAAAACAACAGTAGGTAGACAACACAAATTTTAAAATGTGGTCTTATTAACATGGAAATATGTTTTGCATGACTATCCATGTATAACTCATGTCAAATTGCTTTCCTTATCAATGAGAAGGAGAGGAGAGAGAGGGGGAGAATTTGGAACTCAAAATTTGAAAAAAATGTTAAAATTGTTATTACATTTAATTGGAAAAAAAAATAACATGATAAATCCAGAAAAGGGAGAGAAATATATATATATACAAAAATAAAAGTGCTCTGATGGTAACCAAGAGTATATGCAGATACGTTTAATTTTCATGACAATTCTCTTTGACCAGAAAATGAAGTTGTACAAATTGACTGAAGCAGATTAAATTTTCTTTATCTTCCTCTCCTGGAGAACTATGTATAGAAAGGAATTCCAAAATAACATATTGCCACTAAACAATGAAGTCAGCTGTTCTTTTTTTTTAAAATGGTGTGTCATGGGATTAAGTTAAAATGCAAAACTTTTGTTTTTAAGATATTAGGGCATGTTTAAACAGACCCTGTACTCATGCAGCTGAAAATCTCATTGTATTCTGTTTGTGGCCTGTGTTTAGATGTGTTAGCAGCTTATATCCCTAGCTTTGCTTCATGGGGCATGATGAGAAATATTATCAAGCCACTGGAGGTAGGGTGAGGTTTGGGGAGAAGGAGGTGAAGTCTTTTTAGGCATTGTTTTCAATATTGTAACAAAGTGCTTCTAAATTATTATGCTTTTTAGGTATTGAATACATGGATGGGGATAGAATAACATTGCTCTCTCACTTTGCTCCAGTGAAGATGATCATTCTTTTAGGAAAGAATGACCTCCAACTGATCATGGATGAATGCAGGGGTTATCCCCATAGACCACTGGAGAGCCAATTGTTAAATTTTCAGTGTGAACATTTACAAATCAGAAATCAGCAAATGCTACATACCATGACCTGATTTTTCATTTTTGTAATTGTCAGAAATTTAAAAAGTGATATGCAGTAAATAATGCAGATTAAACTCAAAAGTTAGTTGTGGTTTTTGAGAGAGGGTTATTAAACATATACCAAACAGCACACTCAAGCATGAAGAGGTTGGTCTTCTTTGTATGAGTGAGGGAAAACTCCCTTGATTTGAAACTGAGTTTCCAAATGAGAGATGTTGAATGAATTGAGGAGGCAACTTTGGAAAGTAGCCTCCATTGTCCTTAGGAATGGGAGATCTGTGAATGTACAAGATAAGATATTGTTCCTTTTCAATGGAGGGAGATGAAAAGTTTGGAGCTAGCAAGAAGATACATAATTATGATTAGAGATACAGAATAAATGAGAGACTAGAGATACAGAATAAATAAGAGAGAATAGTTAAAGATGATATCAAGATTGCATGACTGGATGACTTGATAGTAATGGTACCCCAAAGAAAAATAGGGAAATTTGTCAGTATAATGAACATCAGGGTAAATATCCAATCTGTTTGTGGGCATTTGGATTGAACATGCCATGGAATATTCAAAATCTGTTCAGCAGGAATCCAATGCTCAGAAATAACAGGTAGATATGCATATACAAATAGAGAATTACCTTGTGTGAAGATGATAATTTTACCAGTAAAATCTTGCTATCATGTATTTCAAATCACTAAGGCACATTTTTGCTGTTTTATTTTTGAAGTAAAAAATAAATGTGTAATGACAGTTTAAAATGTAAAGAATTTATGACATAAGTTAACTACGAGTAGAAGCTAAAACTTCAAGATAGATTTCCAAGTACCTCTTAATGTTGAATTTATTCTCTTTTCTCTGAAACTGAGAATTTCAAGGGCCTCCTCTTGTCTCTGTTCTTCTCCCTGCTTTTCTTCTGTTCTGGAAGATGTAATGCTTTGAGATTTCTCAGTTTCTCAATGGAAAGAGTTTACTATAGAGCTACCCTTTCTGTAAGTAGAACAGTGACTTTTTTTTTTCTTTTCTCAGTTTTCCTCTCTTTCCTAAAAGTTGGGAAAGGCCTGTGCCCTTGATCATACTCCACTAGGCTCACAAGAAATAATACCTTGCATCTTTCTTTACAAAAATAATCCCTTGCTTTATATTTTGAAATTTATTTTGAGGACTATTTTGATTAGAAAAGTCACGACATATTTACATGTTTCTCTGAAGTAGGCATATGTCTTATTAATTCATTGTTTGATTGGCCTGAATGTATGCTGAGTTTCTGTAGTCATCACTAAGCAAAGAATTCCCTTTAGACTCCATAAATCTGGGAATTCCTAATGACTTTTTATCTTTTGAGAAAAATTGCAACTTTATTCTGTGGAGGTATGAATTGCAAATGTTCTATTAATAGGTAACTGGAAAATTTTGAGCACCTAATTTTTTTTTTCACCTGTAGCATGTAGCATTAAATGGTTTTACAATTCAGGTACAGCATGGACATCATAGATTTTTTAGGATACTGGGAGATTGTGACCATAGAGTGAAGAAAATGGAGCTTAAATGCATTCTTCAAAGTTATATAGTAATAACTATTAGATAAAGCATCTGAACCTATATCCTCTGACTAGGGAGCAAGTTGTTTTGTATAAAATTGTTAGCTTTTAATTTCATTTTGCAATGCTGTTGATAGCAGTTATCTATACTATATTCAAATCAGAGTAAAGCCCTGAAAATGTATCATTGACCAACGATTTCGACATTATACTCTAGAATGAGGGCTGGAAAACTACCATCTGTGTACTAAATCTGGGCCAATAGTGTTTTTTTTTGTTTTGTTTTGTTTTGTTTTTAAAGTGGTCCACAAGCTAAAAATTATTTTACATTTTTAAATACTTGGCTTTAAAAATGTTTTAAAAAATTTCCATTTGTGGGGCAGGACTATTTGGCTTGGTGGGCAAGAGGTTACTAATCACTACTTTACAATATCTCAATATTTCTATCAGTAATTATAGGTGACATTAATTATAAGATAGTAGTTAGCTGCTGTTATGGGAATCAATAATTGATGAAAAAGCTTGTGATAGCATACAGCCAAAAAGTTAGTCATTTTTTCTTCTGTCACAAAAAGAAACTTATACTAAACTGCATTAAGAAATATTAGTAGGTAAAGTGGGGGCGGAGCTGAGATGGTGGAAAGTAAGCAGTAACTTCTCCAAGCTCCCCAAGAATTTCATCCTTAAAAGCTAAAAAGTAAATTTGAGTGGATTTAAGAGTGACAGAATCCACTGGGAGACGGAGAGTGACAGATTCCCAGCCCAGAAAAGTGCCTACTCAGGTCGGGCCAGGGAGAACGCAGAGCACACAGAAGTGGCACCAGCAAGGACCTGAGAGCAGAGCATGGCAGACTGAGAAGCCCCACCCAGCAGACTCACCCAGCCAGAAGGTTCTGCAGTCATCTCACCGTGAAGCGGAGGACCAACAGAACTGGGTAGGAGGGAACATGGGGCACATAGCAAGGTGAACGCTTTTTCCTGGGGCTAGCAGCCCACTGCCTGGATGTTTGAAACTACATACCCAGATGGGATGGAAGAATAAAATCTAGGTGCTCAGATCCTCCCTGACACAAAAAAAAAGTCCAGAGGTAAAAGTCCCATCTAGAGTACATTCTTGCATAAGTGTAAACAGCCCCAGGCTTGGAAATCACTGAGGAAGGGGGAAGGGAGATTGTATGGAGCCTAAGCCAAGGTGGGTGCAGCCAGCAAGCCCTAACAGCAAAAGAACAGGTGCCCTTTAGAACTACCTGGCCAATCAGCAAACTACAGCCCCGCTCTTCTACTACAGTGAGCCTGCCTGAGAAGCAGCCCAGAGAAACAGGTGGAAACCTGAAGAAGTCAGATCATCTCACCCCCATAAGTTACTCTGTGAGCCTCAGGTAACTTAGGGGAAACAGTGAGAGTCCTGGCTCGGGGCTCAGCCCACACACTCAGAGGCCACAGCCCACGTAGTTAATAACCAAACCCCTACCTCATAGCCTGAGAAGTTCCTGCACCCCAGAAGCAGATATTCACTCTAAAAATACAGGATATAGGCAACCACAATGGGGAAGAAGGAAACTGCAAAGGCTAGAACTATCAAATCATTCTATAGTGAGCAAGAACAACCAAACTCAGAAGGCAACACGGACTCTAC
>JAQQSV010016394.1:0-11849 GCA_028646515.1 Pseudochirops corinnae | reverse complement strand
ACCCTTTGGGCATAGTTCCAGATTGCTCTCCAGAATGGTTGTATCAATTTACAACTCCACCAACAATGCATTAGTGTTCCAATTTTTCCACATCCTCTCCAGCATTTGTCACTTTCCTGTTTTGTCATCTTAGTTTGGCATCATTATTACCAGCACTTCCATAATGTCCCCAAACTCCTGTCTAAGAGGCTATCTAAGGCACCCCTTTGGATTTCAGATCTTTTTATTTCCTTCCCTGGGAGAAACACCAGATGTTATTGCTTTAAGCACATTGCTCCTTCCCCTGCCTTTGTCTTCCCTTCCTCCAGAATCAGGACATTGTTTCACTTTCAGCTACTGTCTCCCAGGTGTTATTCTTCTCAACCCTGTCCCTCATCTTATCCATGTTTGTTTACCTTTTGAATGTGATGTATTACTACGCTATAATCTGCATGTGTGTGTGTTCAACTGTCCTTTGCCCATTTTAGATGGGTAGGCCCTCTGTTTTTCTTACTTAATTCACCAGAACTGGAAAAATTAAGGTTCTGAAGGGATATGTTTCTTCTCCCATTTAAATGTTTACACTGTATTATCATACAGCCTCTTCTAATTCTTGAAACCTACCTTTCTAGGTTTTTTTTTTACTCTTGCATTTATATTTCAAAGTTCCTATTCAGCTCCGGTCTTTTCATCAAAAATGCTTGAAAGCCATTTATTTCAGAGTGAGCTACCAGAGTTCCAGGAAATCCATCACATGTTCAGTTAGGAGTGAAGTCCTGAGTAACCTGCCTGCTTGATCCAGCAGAGTCATGCATCAAAGGTGACCAAGAAGGAATGACAGTGACTAATCCATCAGTTCTGCAGCATTTGGAAATGCATTTGGTGGGGTAAATACTTTGTAGAAACTGCTTTAAGGCTGAGCTTACTCTATCAAGGGACCAAGGTAGAATAAAAAAGAATGTGTCCCCCAGTGTATGTATGTATGGGAGAAGTGTTGCTATAGATTCTCAGTAAATACATTTTTATGAAATCTAATTGATGGTAATTGGTTAAATGATATTGGAGTACTAATCACAGGAGGGTATTGCTGTAAGGGAGATACTAACTGTTAATTGATGGTTAATATAATGGAGAACACCCTGGAATGGGGATTCAAGTCAATGGCATTAGATGTTTCCAATGCCCCTAGGACCCGGAGGTTAAAAATGTAGTCAACTGCAAAGTTTCTGGTGCAAAAAGAAACTGGAATAATGGTCCCCCAGAATCCTTACAAGGCCCTTACTAATTTTCAGGAAGTCAGTTATCTGGGTAAGATTTTCTTTCTTGACATGGGAGCCATGAGGGCAGAGTAAAAGCAGGAACTTGCTTGAGCTCCCACTCCAGCCACCTCAAGTACCTGTAAAATATGACTCTAAACAAATTTTAGTGATACAGAACCCACAAAGTGACAGAGAGAAACAAATCTCCCACTGAAGGCAGCCTGACAGGCCTATAGGAAAGGTTTAATGTACTGTGCTAGTAGCCAAGCACAGTCCTGTGTGAGTTGCCTGGGCCCAGCCCCCCAGCACAGACTGGCCAGAGCAGACTTCAGGAGAGGGGATCACTGGCAGCTGTGGTGGTTTCCAGACTTCTCAACCCATAAATGCCAAAGAGAAACTAAAAGGTCAGCGAGGAACTCTGTTGATCCTGGGTGAGAAAAGAGTGGAGTCTGGCACCTGCCCCCACGGCAGTGGAGGTGGCATGGCTGCAACTCCTACCATTGCTGCTGCTTCTGGCTCCAGGCATACAGATAGTATGGGAACCAAGTGACTGTCCAGAGGGCAACTGTAGGAATCTCTTAGCTGGCACTGAGGCAGGATTCTCTTGCTTTGCCCTGCTTAGATCTGGGTTGCAGTCTTAGGTGGTGGCCATGGGGTAAGGAGCCCTGGAGTGGCATAGCTTCTTGAGGATGTGGAGATAAAGTCCTCCTCACAGTTTTGAGGCAGGTGCCTGGAAGAAGCTCTGACAATGGCTGTGCAAAATCCCAGCAATTTGGGATACAGCTCTCTTCACTTTGGAAGCACAGTTCTACCACTCAAAAGTCAAGTAATAGGCCAGCAAGATGAGCAAACAAAGGAAGCACAATAAGACTATAGAATCTTTTTGGGGGGACAAAGAGGACCAAAACACAGAACCAAAAGAAGATAACAATGTCAAAACTCCTGCGTCAAAAAACTCCAAGAAAAATATGAACTGGTCGCAGACCATGGAGAAGCTTAAGAAGGGTTTTGAAAATCAAGTAAGAGAAATGGAGGAAAAATTGGGAAGAGAAATGAAAATGATGCAAGAAAATCATGAAAAATGAGTCAACCACCTGACTGAAGAAAATAACATCTTAAAAAACAGACTAACTCAAATGGCAAAAGAGGTCCAAAAAGCCACTGAGGAAAAGAATGCCTGAAAAAGCAGAAATGGCCAGATGGAAAAGGAATTTCAAAAGCCCATTGAAGAAAATAATTCCTTCAAAATCAGATCGGAGCAAATGGAAGCTAATGACTTTATGAGAAATCAAGATACCAAAAACAAATCCAAATGAATGAAAAAGTAGAAGACAATGTGAAATATCTCATTGGAAAAACCACTGACCTGGAAAATAGATCCAGAAGGGATAATTTAAAAATTATTGGACTACATGAAAATCATGATCAAAAAAAGAACCTAGACATTATCTTTCAAGAAGTTCTCAAAAAAAATTGCCCTGATATTCTAGAACCAGAGGGCAAACTAGAAATTGAAAGAATTCACTGATTGCTTCTTGAAAAAAGATTACCAAAAGAAAATTCCTAGAAATATTATAGCCAAATTGCAGAGTTCCCAGGTCAAGGAGAAAATATTAGAAGCAGTCAGGAAGAAACAATTTGAGTACTGTGGAAACACAATCTGGATAACACAAGATCGAGCAGCTTTTACATTAAGGTATCGAAGGGCTTGGAATATGATATTCCAGAGGTCAAAGGAGCTAGGATCAAAACCAAGAATCACCTACCCAGCAAAACTGAGTATAATACTTCAGGGGAAAATATGGTCATTCAATGAAATAGAACACATTCTCGATGGAAAAAACAGAGCTGAACAGAAAGTTTGACTTTCAAATACAGGAAACGAGAGAAGCATGAAAAGGTAAACAGGAAAGAGAAATAATAAGGAACTTATTGAAGTTGAACTATTTATATTTCTACATGGAAAGACGATATTTGTAACTCTTTTTGCTTTTTTTATTTTTGGAGGGAGGAGGGCAGGGCAATTGGAGTTAAGCGACTTGCCCAAGGTCACACGGCTAGTAAGTGTTATGTGTCTGAGGCCAAATTTGAACTCAGGTCCTCCTGACTCCAGGGCTGGTGCTCTATTCAGTGTACTACATAACCACCCCAATATTTGTAACTCGTGACACTTTTCTCAGTATGAAGATAGTTGAAGGGATTATAGATGTATGTATATATGTATGTATATATACATATGTATATGTATATGTGTGTGTATATGTTCATACATGTATACATAGAGGGCACAGGATGAGCTGAATGTGAAGGGATGATATCAAAAAATAAAATTAAGAGGTAAGAGAGGAATATATTGGGAGAAGGAGAGGGGGAGAGATAGAATGGAGTAGATTATCTCAAATAAAAGAGGCAGGAGAGAAGGCAATTACAATGGAGGGTATGAGCAAGAAGGTAAAAGGGTCAGCTTTATTCACATTGGATTTGGCTTAAAGAGGGAATAACATACACACTCAATTATAGGATGGGCAGAAGGGGATAAGAGGGGGGATCATAGAAGGGAGGGTAAATTGGGGGAGAGGAAAGAAGCAAACACTTTTGAAAAGGGACAAGTTCAAAGGAGAAAATAGAATAAATGGGGGGCAATAAAGGATGGAGGGAAACACAGTTAGTCTCACAATATGAGTCCTATGGAGACGTTTTCATTACTGCACATGTATAATCTATATTGAATTGCTTGTCTTCCCAGTGGGGGTGGGTGAGGAGGGGAGAAAGGAAAGAATCTTGAACTCAAAGTTTAAAAACAATGTTTAAAAAAAGTTGTTTTTTACAGGCAACTGGGAAATAAGATATTCAGGTAATGGGGTGTAGAAATCCATCTTGCCCTATAAGAAAGTAAGGGGAAGAATTAAAGAGAGGGCAGACCGGAGGAAGGGGTATTTAGCATGCTTACCATCTTGGGGTGAGGAGTAGAGGAAAGATGGGAAGAAAATCTGTAACTCAAAATCTTTGGGAAATGAATATTGAAAACTAAAAATAAATTTTTTTAAAAAGAACAGGTCAGGCCCACACCCCCAAAAAAGATTATCTTTCTCTTCTATGCTATTTATTCACCTTTCAATTCTTTCCTCCAGAGCTTTTGTTTTGTATTTTGTATCTTGTTTTGTTTCTTCTATATAGTCATATAGTCACTGTAGAAAGCTTATTTTGAGGCTTTTAGTGTCTGCTTGCAGTTCTTAACAGATTTATTGTCTCTTTCTTTGGGGAGATCTCTAGATCTAAAATAATTATTTATTCCAATCAGTGTCTTTTTAGGTTTACTCATAGCTCCAGCCTTAATTCATGAACTAGGTTTTTGTTCCAGGAAAAGTCTGCCCCCAGATGCATTTTGGGGTGAGGTGGTAGCTCTTTTGTGGTGTTAGCCTTGGTTCCTTGAGTTCTTATGCTGACCTCCACCTTCTGCGGGTAGGTGTCCATGGGTCTTTGAGGTTCAGAGATCTGGATCTTCAGAACCTTCTATGGAATCCTACTACACACAGAGTACAAGGGGCCTTGGAGCCCCTAGATACCTGAGCCGTTCCTCTCTCTCCCATCCTCCAGGGCTGATGTATGTCACTGGTGCTATCACTCCCCTGGGCTTCTAAGCTCCTTTCCCTGGGGTTTTCTCAGTGGAATCCTCTACTTTTGCAACCTCCAGACATAAAACCTTGCAAGCTACATGTGTCTCTACCCCCTGCTCTGGGGCTGACTTTGCTAATCACCCCTTTCACTATTGCCTATGGTCTTGTAATTAGCTAGATTTTTGTGCTTTTCTGGGGTGGAACAAATCATTTATTATTCTTCAGATTTCTTGATCATTACTCTGACTGGTATGAATTTCAGATCTTTGCTGGAATTGATATATGAGAGTTAAATGCTCTGTCTCTGTTCAGATAGACATCTTGACTGGAAGCAATAAATTTTTCTTGACCGACGGAATGACAACCCTATTGGGCAGATAATACAAGCATTGTCAATTCAATTTAAAGATGAAACTAAAGGCATGAGTGGTAATTTGGCATGTCCATGGATCTTGCGGGTAGTAAGTTTCTGAGACAAGATCTGAAGCCAGGTCTCCTAATCTGAAGTTAGTACTCTACTGTTACTGGTTCCTGGTTCTCACTAGGTAGTAATTCTCAATTATCACTAAACACTAGAAACTATCACTAAACTAGGAATAAATTAGAATTAATAAAATAGCACAAGGTTAATGATGATTGGTCCAAGGTGTTTTAATTGGTGTGAGAAACTCCCAGTGTACAAACTTAGGAGCAGGTCTTGAACACAGACTGTCCTGACTCTAAACCTGTTAGTCACTCCACTATGCCTGGTTTTCACATGTTACAAAAAAGGAAACTGAGACTCAAAGATGTTAAGTATTAGGTCCAAGGTCTCATAGTTAGTAAATAGCAGAGCCAGGACTCAACCCAAGTCTTCCCAACTGCAAGTCTAGCAATGCTTTCAAAAGCATTGCCGTTTTGATGTGCTAAGAATCCTTAAAGAGTCCATCCTTGAGTTGAAAAAAGAAATAGCATTAAGAGCCTAAAATCTATGTATACAAAATTATTTATAGTCAAATACTATCTCTGTGTAACTAAAGGCTGGGGCTGGGCTGGATGAATCTGGGAATATCTAATTTCTCAGAGCCTCGGGCAACTAAAACACCAAGTTACAGAGTTGCTGCTTATCTATCCCACTGGAGAGAAAATCTACTTTGAGATTTCCCCAAGAACTCAGGTCAAATAAAAAGGCATTAGACTGAAAGCTGAAGCTTTGATAGACACAGAATCTAATCATTTACTGATTTTTTTTTGGTCAAACTGACTCATTCACTTTCGTTATGGAATGATACACTTCTATACAAAAGCAGAAAGAGGTCCCATGTTTTGTCAAAAAGTAATTCAGTATGCGGTACTCGGGTACCTGGAATGACAGGATCTCAAAGTCAGTAAATCGTTTTTTTGGTGGTTTCAGGGAGACCAGCTTGGGGAAACGTGCCCTTGGCTGGCCTGAGGAAGGGTGTGTATGATAGTCCTAACCCCATTGCCTCCATGCAAAAAGGCCTTTACTAAATGCTTTTAGAACATGGGGATTTACTTAAGATTTACTACCTTTTGCATCATTAAGTCCATGAAGCTGACAGAAAGAAATTAAAATGGGAGGCAGAAAACTGATCAATGTCTCCATATTTCTCTTGTGTAGCCCCTGCAGTCTTCTCTGCAGCTTGCCACATTGTAATTGAGTAGTTGAAGATTCTATCCCATCATGGAGTAAATCAATAAGTAAATCTACATTTTAATTGGTTGTTTTACATTTGTGCTTTTCAAAAAAAACAACAACTCTGCAATCACTTGGAAACTGCAGCCAACTTAATTTTTTCAGTGTGTTATAATTCCAAATCATCTCTTGGAAAAGCTAAAACTAACTAAGCTCTGACTGGCTGTTCATAGTCCTGAGAACATTATATTTGCTGACCCTGGATATAAATACAATTTTTTTCCTTCTGGCTATAACACCAATCTTTTTCTTTTCAGTAGCAGAGCTAAAAATGAACACTTAATGTGTCACCAGGGACAGATCTAAAATTTAAGGCTCTTTCCTACACATTACCACTTGCTATGATGAGTAGTTACTCCTAGTTAGATAATGAAATTAACAGTCTGTATTGCTTATTAGGAATGTAAATTACTTTGTCAGTTCTAATGGTTAACCTAAGCTCTTAACTTCAATCAGTTTCCAATTTCTTCTCTTAAACCATTCATCTCTACCACTAGCTGGCTGCTAGATCGCTATTTCAAGTAACATTTTCTGTTTTGTAGGTCTATATTAAGAAAACTATTTTCTTCTCTGGTGCTGCTAGAAAAGTATCAAGTATTATCAATTTACCTCCAACACAAGAAAAGGATTTTTAGCCAATGACACACTTCTATGATCTGTCATTTACTCCCTTAATGACCCCTCCAGCCAAGCATTATTTTCTTCATTGATGATGAAAGACCGATTCAATGTTGTGCCATCTCAAAACTGAGTGAGGGGAATGAGGTGGGGGAAAAACACATGGAATGTTTCCTCATTGCTCTTGCTCTAATCACTTATCTACCCTTCCCTGTACCCTCCCTATCTAAATTTGCCTCAACTGCTTAAATTCCCAGTTATGGCTCTGCTGGTGAAATCTGGCTAAGATACCCAGCAAGGGTGATTAGGTAGATAAGGTTTGGAGTCAAGTTGTCCAGAAAGAATTCAGAAGGTGGATGTTCTTCTAGTCAAGAGGGTTTTATTGACCTAAAAGCATCAGGTTAGTCCTTGGGAGTACTAGCAGTTTGAGAAAAGACTAGAGCTTGCTTTTATACACAAGTTTTGTGTACTCAGCCAGGGGTGGGGCATACTCCTACATGGGCAGTTAACCACAAGGAAGAGAAGGAAGGAAGGGGAAGCAGGCGTGCTGGGTACATTTCAAAATATTCCAAGCATGTGGTCACCAAACAGTGAGCTTTGCTTGCAACATTCAAGGACATGGTCACAAACTGTAGGGGTTAATCACATACACAGAGTTAACAGGTAGAGCCTCCTATTACTGGGCAGATTTAGATTTAGGCAAGGTTCTCATTGTTGCTGGGCAGAAGACAGCCTCATCAAAGGGTAGCCTGAAAGGAAAGAAAGATGGATGTTACTAAAGGACACTATACAGCCTGAGAGGTTTTTTAGTCTGTGTGGGAAATGGAGAACAGTAGTAGTCACATGGCTAGTTTTAAATGTCTGAGGCCTGATTTGAACTCAGGTCCTCCTGACTCCAGGGCCAGTGCTCTATTCATTGCGCCACCTAGCCACCCTGCCCCCTTACATTCTAATCTTACATGATAATATAAGGGTTCTATTGCCCTTTTAATATGTTAGCAGTTTGGTCACCAAAAGGGACAGAAAAAGGAACTTTTTCACAAATAAATTTTTAAAAAATCAAATCATTCTGAGAAGGATGCAAAGCATAGCTCCTTCCATAGTTGAAAAGTTTGATTGCTAGAAACGTGGAGAAAAGAACTTTTGTTTCCTATACCTGCCCATGGGGCATTGCTTTCTGCTAGTACAACTTTCTGGTGGGTGCCATGTTGCTGGGCTCTATATTGCTAGTGTTCTCTGCCCCCTCTCTGTTAGGTTTTAGCTGGACTCACTTGAGGAGCTGCCTCTTCCCCAAAGGAGGAGCGGAGTTTACCATATCTCTTTTATATCAGAACCTAAAAGCTAAGCTTCAGCTCCTTTAGAAAAGTAGGTCTTTTTAGGCATTTCTACACATAAATGGATTTTTTTTTTGGCTCTTTTCATTAAGCAAACTTTTCAGCTACAAGAAAGGGACTGCACTTTACATTCATAAGTTGATTTTAAGTCAAATCACCAAGCACTTATCAAGTGTATTTATAGTGCCAGGCACTGTGCAAAGTGTCAGAAATACAAACAGAAGCAAAAAGATAGTCCCTGATCTCAAGGAACTTATTTCCAGTGGGGAAACACATTACTTAAAGAGAACCTGAAAAGATGTGGGAGAGCAGATATCCACAGAGGTATGGTGGAGAAAGATGTCAGGAGAGTCAAGAGTGGAGGCCAGAGAGGAAGGAAGGCATGAATATGGCAGGCCTGGGCTTTTCCTACAAAATGGAAGATCTGGGAAAAACTGACTAATCAGAGAAAGGGGCCTCAGGAGCAGAGGAATATTCCTGAGAGAAAAGGCTCCTGGAACATGGTAGAGAAAGAAGTTTAGAGAGTCAGGAGGGAAGGTTGGAAAGAAATGAAAAAGTGATTTAATTCTTTTTATTTGCACAAAAGTTCATTTTATTCCCTAAAAGTTCATTTTCTGAATCTTTCAACAACCACACTACTGACATACAAAAGGGGACAGTGTCTTGCAATGAGCACTATTGGCCTTCTTTAGCACCAGCTCTTAGTTGTACCACCCTCACTATCTACATCACATCCCTGCAACTCATAACAACACAGAACCTCCCAAAGCATGAAGATGCTCCCACATCCCAATGAAAAGCGTTCACAACCTGAAGTCACAAACTTAGCTTTTGTTCTCATATTTTGCCTCTGTAATTATCCCTATTAGAGATTTATTGGCAACAGCAATAATGGTTCATTGCCTGATAGAAACAACATATACCATGTGCAAAAGATCACCCATTATGGTAATAGCAAACTTGACCTATACTCTCATTTTGCTATAAAGGACATCTTAAAACCTGAGAGGTTTTTGCTAACCACCTTCCCTTGCATGTGAAAGACTGAAATTTAAAGGATATCCTCCCAGCTGCTCTACCAAATAAGCCTCTTTTTAAAATTCTTGCTCTTCCCTACTCATTCATTTGAATGGCAAGATCCATAGGATCTTGGAGACACTGACAGAAATTGTAGGATCCTCGTGGATTCTATGGAGTTTCTTTGTTTTTGAAATACAACTTTATTTACTAGTCTTAGTTGCTGACATAGTTGCATGTTGATAGATTATTTTTATTTTTCTCGTGTAACATACAGAACAATAAAAAAAATGCACAAAACTAATAAAATGCATTGCTTATAATAATAAATGTAAACGGTCTAAAGTCTCTCATCAAAAGAAAAAATAGTTATATAATGGATAAAAACCCCAAATCTGTCAATACATTACTCAGTGGAAACATTTATGCAGATTGATACTATAGTTACAATTAAGAGGTCGCTCTAAATGTATTATGCAACTACAAATTCAAGAAAAACAATGTCAGTTATAATATATAGCAAGATAAAAGTCAAATTGTAAAACATAGAAAACCAATAAGGTATTACATAAAGCTGAAAGGAAAAATAAAAATATATAGCAATGCTCAATGAAATACACTAAATAAAGCAGTTAAATTCCTAACAGTTGGATTAACAACAATGCAAGCAGAAATGGACAAAAATGTAATAATAGGAGAATTCAATCTCTCACTGTCAGAATATGATGAATCAGATAAAAAACATTAACAAAAAGAAACCATAGCTTTGAACTGCTTAAGCAATGGATTCAAATTAACATATATATGAAAAGAACTAAATGGGAGTAGGAAATCCTCATTATTTTATGTAAAAAATGCATTCTTTATGTAAAAAGAAAAATTAGAAATAAAAATTATTCTTACATTAAAATGTTCCACTGACTTTCTTTTTAAAAATATTGTCACTTCTCAATAACTCCTTATGCCCAAAACAGATCCCTTTATAACAAAGTACAGTTAATAAAAAACAAACTAACAGAGTAGCCCTGAAAATATATGCCTCATTCTGCATCTACTATCCACCACCTTTCTGCCAAGAGGTAGGAGGTACTTTGAAATCTTGATTGATGTCTTCATTGATCATAGTTCTAAAATCTTTTAATTAACATTATTGTGGTCATTGTGAAAATTGTTTTCTTTATTCTATGTTTCTCTTTGCATCTCTTCATCCAAATTTCTTTAAACGAATGATTAAATAAGCAAAAAAAGCATTTATTAAGTGTATACTATATGTAAAGCCCTTTGCTAAGTGTTGGGGTTATAAATAGAAAAGTAAGACAATCCTTGCTCTTAAAAAGCTCATATTTTGGGGGGGGGGGGGGAGACAACCTATATATGAGATTTTAGTTTCATCTGAGATGGAAAAGCCTAGAATACAACATCAAATCTTATGGATGATAAAGTACCTTCATTAATTTTTTTTTTGCATTGATAAATTCATATGCATATTTGATACTGAACTACAGGACAGTACCAAAGACTTTGGTGGCAAAAACCTTCTTTTCTTAGCTCCCAGTAGCTTTTAGCTGCTAAGAAGGTGGGGAATGCAGTTCCTGAAGTGAGAGTTTCCATGTGGCCCCTCCCTCCCTGGACCATGGGCTGAGCTGGAATCAGAGTTAGTGGTTTGGAGCCACTGCTATTTTTGGAGCTCTTAGATTAAAGGTCCCATGCTGCTTCTACCAGGGCCTGAACAGAGATGGTTTGACTTGGTAGGCACATGCCACCTGCTATCTTTCCTTTAAGGTGTCTTGTTTTTCCAGCTAGGCTTGCTTGACTGCCTCATTGGTGATAATTGATCAATAGTTGATCAATAGTTATAGCTGGTGTAATAGGCTTGTTTTCCATAAGAATTGTTCTCCCAAGATAAGGACTTTTGAGGGTTGCCTGGAAGAAGGGCTACTGTGGGTAAGTGATAATTCAAGTTTTTGCTTCATAAAGTAAAGTAATAATCTATTATATATATATATACACTATAATTGTCCAGTTGGGCATGCAATTGATGGGAACCCATTTTGTAGAAGTTCTTTAGCAAAGTTCTCTGACATGGTGTTATGGGAATCTGAAGATCTTCCCTGGCCCAAGGCCCTTTGCTTAAGTGGCTTAAGTGATTCTGAAAACCTTCCCTGATTTGAAAGTATACTCTGTCCCCTAATAGGCTGAATGTGATCACATGGAGCCTGTGGTGGGAGGCTTGTTCTTCAGGAATGCCCACACTTGCTTTGTGATTGGGCAGTGGGTCAAGAGGGCTGTGACATTCTCTGATCCAGGAGAAGGCTATATATACACACCC
>JAQQSV010016393.1:0-11850 GCA_028646515.1 Pseudochirops corinnae | reverse complement strand
GTGAAGACTCCAGAACCGAGGCCCAAGACGGCGATCCGGATCCAGGCCGCTCAACGCAAGAGCACTGGCCTCAGAACAATCGCTTAGTCCCCCTGCTGTCTGCAGGCCTCGGGTGGGAAGCTGCAATGTGGAGGCGGGTGCAAAACCTCCGCCTTTCGTTTTTCCGCTCTGGAGGCCTTTTGGCCAGACTGCTCCTCCCTCCCAACTTCGCAAGTCCCACTGAGCTGCTAGCAGCTGCTGCTAATCTGCTCACCAGAGAGACTCCTCTGCTCCTCCCATCCAGCCACCCCCGGGGACACAGCCTTGGCTTCAGGCCAGGCTGGTTCCAGTTCGCAGTGCTGATATGGTTCCTCGTAGCCGAGCTGACTTTAGTGGGAAGTATCTTTGTGTGCATTTTCGAGTTCTAGGATTGGTTTAGAGTCCTATTTTATGGGTATTTTGGGGTGGCTATGTGAGAGCTGGGATATGTTGCTGCTGCTACACCGCCATCTTGGCTCCGCCCCCATCACACAGTATTGTTATTACTGTGTACAATGTTCTCCTTGTTCTGCTCATTTCACTTTGCATCAGTTCATATAAGTCTTTCCGTGTTTTTCTGAGAGCATCCTACTCATCATTTCTTATAGCACAATAGTATTCCATCACAATCACATATCATAACTTGTTCAATCATTCCCCAGTTGATAGGCATACTCTCAATTTTCAATTCTTTGCCACCAAAAAATGAGTATAGCAGCTCACGTGAAACTGGCAAAGAATTGAAAACTGAGAGGGTGCTCAACAGTTAAAGAATGGTTTCAACAAGTTTTAGTATATAAATATGATGGAATATTATTGTGCTATAAAAAGAGGATGGTTTCCGAGAAACCTGAAAAGACTTGTATGAACTAATGTAAAGTGAAGCTAGCAGAACTAGAAGAACAATTTAGATAATAGCAATAATATGGTAAGGAAGATTCAAATTTGAAAGTGTAAGGATTCTGATCAGTACAATGACCACTCATGATTCTAGAGGATTAATGATGCAACAGGCACTCATCTCCTGATAGAGAGGTGATAGACTCAGAGTGCAGATATATAGATAGATGTATGAATATATAGAGATACAGATATACAAACATATATATTTGTACATATGTGTGTGGATATTTATTGACATGATGACTGTAAGAATTTGTTTTGCTTATCTATCTACACATGTTTGCAACAGACGTTTTGTTTTCTTGCTTTTTCAATGGGAATTGAGGGAAGTAAAAAGGAGAGAAGATGAATCTTCATGAAAACAAAATAAAATTTCATTTAAGAATGGATTTTTAAGTGTTGATAAGGTAAAAAATAAAAATAAAACAAAGTGTATGGAGACTCACCAAAGGGATTACCAAATACCTCATTTCCTTTCACCTGCCAGGGAGAAGGTCATACTCTAGAGACTACCAACTAAGTAATTCACTTCAAGACAGTAGGGCATCCCCATACTAATTCCTTGACAGAAATGGCTTGGTTTTCTTTTTCTTTTTTTTTTCCTTTTTCTTTTTGGAGGGCAGTTGGGATTAAGTGACTTGTCCAAGGTCACATGGCTAGTTTTTGTGCTAAGTGTCTGAGGCCAGATTTGAACTCAGATCCTCCTGACTCCAGGGCTGGTGCTCTATTCACTGTGCCACCTAGCCGCCCCAGTGGCTCGATTTTGTTTTAATTCAGGGAAGCCAGTCCCGGCATTTCCTCAAACCATAACTGCTGACCTAGGTAATTCCATTGTAGCCAGGCATTTGCAACAGAGAGAAAAAGTAACCAGCAAATCCCAAATTTGAGGGAGAGGATTTTCTTCCAACTTCAGAATCCCATCTTTCTCATTAATTATCTTCATATAGGCTGACTAAGGTTTGGAATTCCAAAGTCCAGTATAGAAAGCATTAAGCACAACAGGACAGGAATAGACAGGGAGAAAGTAAAGAAAGTCATCTCTATTGAGGGGAAATACAATGAAGTAAACACAACACAGAGTCAAGGAGGATGGTAACAGGTCAGTTTCACAAGGACTTGGTGGCAGGAGGAATGTCAAAACTGGTCAGATCTGAGGGGTTTTACGGGATTCTTATCAGGGTCAGGCAGGACCAAGGCTTGCAGGGAAGGAGAGAGACAGCTGGTCATTAAAACTGGTGCCGATTGCTTGGAGGAAGAGAGCTTCTAGGAAACTGGCAGCAAGCTGATAGTCCAACTCCCTTCTGGCACAAAATGGGGCTTTAGGCTGTAACTGCTTGTCTTCCTCTGATAGGGTCTCTCAGGAGATATGAGCAGACCTCAGGCTCCTTCATTCTTGGTGTGGGTGGCACAGGGAGGCTACTGAAGACCTCCGTGCCTGCACGGGACCCAGAGGAAAAATACACAACTGCTTTGCCTGTCTTAATATATTTGATCTCTGTAGTGACTTCATTGATTCCATTTCCTTAGGGAGTCTATGTGCTTGCTGACTTTCCCTGTGTTATTCACTCAAAAATAGCAGGAGATGCTCTACAGGGCACAAACACACAGACATACACACTCACATCATTCTCTCTTCTTCCAATAAATAGTTGAAGGTTGACAATATAATGGGAGTAACAATCTTAGTGGGGCAGAGTTAGTGGTAAGAACAGGAGTGTGGAGAAGAGTAAGGACACAATTGGGGTTCTCAGTGGCATTGCTGGAGGCCCTGTAGTCCTACCCAGCATTTGCAGGAGGTCAATGCCTTTGTCTAGCTCTATGTGACACTCAAAGGTAATTCAGGTGGTATAAGAATTTGTCCAGTATTTCTATAGCAAGGACTATATTGGTGTCAGTGAACTGTTCTCCTATGCCACCTGCATTTAAAAAAAACTACAATCCTCACTTCTCCTCCCCTTCCCTCAGTCTATAGGGTTGAGGTTTAAACCCAAGGATGCCAAAAACTGTTGAGGTGGGGGCTTTGTCCACCCTAAAACTGTTGTGGTTTCATGATATGTTGTGGTGGAACTGTCTCAAAGAATTCAGAGTCAGACCACCTCTAATCCAAGTACAGGCATTTATGGAGATTGACACCTCTCATGAAGAGGGCTAAATTCCAATAGTAGGAGTGTCCATGTGATGGCATCCTAATAAAGCTGCCCCCAGCCCCAGTTTTCTAACTTCTTAATAGGCCTGGCCCCACTGAACAGCAGGCCCACTGTATCTACCTAACCCCATCCCCACTCCCACTGATATCCTAACTTCTTTGTATGTGCCTCACTGCTCACTGGACACTGGTGTGTCCCTGAACTCTTAGTTCCCACAGAAACAGCAGACATGTCCACGTGATGGGAACCTAGCTACTGCCTCTACCTGGTCACTGCCCCCAGACCGATTCCCACAGAAACAGGTGTGTTCTTGTATTCAATCACAATCATATCATCCATCTAGCCCAAGACAGAACCACAATACCTATCTCTCTTAACCAGACAGGACCATAATAGCTACCAGTTGGAGGGCAGAATGACCAGAATGTTTAACCACTGAACCATAGATGGAACCCCTCCTCCATTACCTAATCCCTTAACAAAATCCTCCTGCCTTTTAAAAATTAATGATATTCCTCTATTCTATGTAAATTTCTGTTATGTAATTGCATTTTTACCCTATAAAAATCCATCTTGCTTTCTCTAAAGTTGTTGGTTCCTGTTGGAACTTAGCCCGCTTCATGAGAGGCGTCAATCTCCATAAATGCCTATACTTGGATTAGAGGTGGTCTGACTCTGAATTCTTTGAGATGGTTCCACCACAACACATCATGAAACCACAACAGTTTTAGGGCGGGCAGAGCCCCCACCTCAACAGTTTTTGGCATCTCTGGATTTAAACCACAACATTAGCACTAGCAGTAAGGACAGGTCAAGTCTCCAAGATGTCACCTTCCTGACACTGTCTGTGGGGTCACTCTGACCCTCAAATCAGAGTTATGTTATAGAGGCATCTCTTATACAGCCAGTAAAGGGAGTCATGGGACAAAAGGCAGGTATGGTGAGAAGAAATCCAGGAGTAGAGGATTAACAGATAAGCAAAGGCAAAAGAAACAAAGGCTCAGATGTCTGTGAAGATTGGGAGGTAACCATGAGCAAATATTGTCCATAGAACACTAAGAGTCTATGGTGTCTGTTTGATGTCCCCTTTCTCTGGGCCCCAGAGCGATGGATGGGGTCCTAATGGGAGAGTCCTGACTTCAGCCTCCTAACCCTTCCCAATGGTTTTAATTTTCTTCTCTTTGAGCCAGAGGCTTTTGTCATTATTGTTGTTGTTTGGAGAAGGAAACTGAGGTACAGAGATCATCAAAGATTTGCCCAAGTTTATAGAACTACTAAGTTGCAGAGCCTGAATTTGTATCCAAGTTCTCTCTGACTCCAAATCCCGACTGTCTTCTCGAGGTATGAAGCCATTCCCAGTTCCCTGACTGCTAATGAGCCTTCTCCACAAACTACCTTGCATTTAACCACTTTGTACATATGTTGTTTATTTCACCCTAGATTTATGATATAAATATTTCTATATACAGTCATTGAGAGGACAGATGGTTTCAAGTCCAGAGATTATTTTCATTGTCTGCCAATCTTTCTACTCCATGAGGGGTGAAGGGGAGGAAAACGATGTCAAATCCTGGCTCTGCCCCTGATGACCTGTGCAACCTCGGGCAAGTCACTCACCCTTTATGGCTCTCAGTGCTCTCTTTTGTAAAAAGAGGGGGTTGAGTTAAAAGGCCTTGAAGGTCCCTTCCCCATTCAAACTGAAGATTGTCTGTGATCTACAACAGAGGTCCAATGCAGCAAATCAGTGCTGGGGAAACCAGATTAAAATGTAAATGATGAACTTTTAATAAAATAAATAAAAATACAATACAGTTTAGTTAATACGATTGTATGTTTTTTCTAACTCAATATGTGGCAGGCAGAGATCCTTAGGAGGTCTTAGTGTTCTGCTTCTTACTTGGAGTTGACACCAATGATCTAGAAAATCAGAGTAAAAAGCATCCAGGTAGAATGGGAAGAGCACTGGACTTGAAGTCATAAGACCTGGGTTTTAAACAAGTTTCTACTATTTACAACCTGTGTATTCTTGAGCAAGTCTCTTGGCCTCTCCAAGTCTGAGTTTCTTCATTTGAAAAACAAATGAGTGGAGGACTTAATGACCTGTGAGGTCTATTTTAGATTTCAATCTATGATCCTATGGAGCAACTCTATCTACCTTGATAATTACACCTCATTCTAGGAGATAGGTGTCTGCTCCTGTGAAAAGCTGACAGCCCCAAGCATTGAGGGCCTTCTTGAATCGGCTTGGAGGAAAACAGGTGGAGTGCATTGTACAGTAATGGATGGATCTCCTCTTTTGTCCCCTTCCTATCAGCATCTGTAGAAAGAGGAGATTCCTCAGTAGAAATTATTTTAAAAGTCATTGGTTAATCCCAGGGCCATCCCCCACTGTCAAAATTTCTAGGGATATAAATAAGGCTCTAGTGAAAGGAGGGTTGTCATCCAAAGAAGCGAAATGGCAGGCTTCAGAATTGTGCTTCTTCTTCTCCTTCTGGGGCTGATTGAGGTTAAAGCTACAAACAATGAAGGACTGACCTATTTTGATGCCCTGACTATTGCTGTCACCTATTTCAATGAAGGAACTAATGAGACAAATTCCTTCTGGTTAACAGCAGCTGAGCCTCAGCCTCACTGGGTGAGCACTTGGGAGGAACAAGAAGAAGAAGAAACAGAACAAGGAACTGGGCTGTGGCGGAGAGTTCCAGGATCACAGGTCTAGAGATAGAAGGAACGTTAAAGAGATTCTTGGGTTAGAGAGTGGTCTATGGATAGATTTCAGGGAGTTTGTGAATTGGAATGAGAAAAAAGCATGTTCGGTGACATCTGATATCCTTTGTAATCCTATGTAGTTCATTTTATGCATTAAAAGATATTATACTCAGAAGTCCATAGGCTTCCCTAGACTGTCAAAGGAGTCTGTGAGACACAACTCTTGCTCTAAACCAACCCCCTTTATTTTACAGACAAGGAAACTGAGGCCCAGAGAGTTCAAGTGATATCTTGGATCACCCACATAAGCGTCAGGAGTGGGATTGGAACCCAGCTCCTCTGATTCCAAAGTCAGTGAACAATTCCATTGTACTATAAGAAACAAAGTATAGAAAAATGACAGGAGGCAGAATCCCTGACCTGGGGATAAGAATAATTGCTATTTTTTTGTACAGTGTTTCCCTGTTGACAAGACACCTTGCATTGACCTGCCCCCCTGATCAGCCCCCTGAGAGATGGGCAATGTACTGGGATCCTGATCTCTATTTGACAGAGAGGAAAATTCAAGTATCAAGGGGTCATGCAGATAGTCGTGAACAGATAGAAGATTGGAACCCAAGTCTCCAGACTACAGATTTGGTGATTCAGACAGGCTAGAGCTAGAAGCAACCCCAAAGATCCTCTAGTCTGAGCCTTTCCCTTCACAGATGGAAAAGCTGAGGCTAATACTGTGGATATTCAGATGTTTAGTGAAAGACCCAAGATTTACTCTTCCCTCAGGGCCTAGTGTTCTCTCTACTATATAGCAGCTGCCTGGTGGATCCAGCTTAATTCCATGATTGTCCATCTCAGAATGGAAAGTGGATGTGAACCTTACTCCTGTGGCCAGTATTAGCATAATTCCTACTGGCCGATTCTAGTCCCTACTGTAACACTGATTGCTAATGTGTTCTTGGGCAGGTTCTTTTTACTTCTGAAGTCATGTTCCCTTCTATTACAATCCAGGCAGGTCAAATCAAGAAACACTTGCTCAGCACCTACTAAGTATCCAGAACCACACTAAATGCTGCTAGAGATTATAGACAATTCTCATTTCTCTAATGAGAACTCCCCAGGGGAGCTCAATGTGGCTCCATACCCTCCATGGCTCAACACTTTCCCAGGCCCAGGGGCTTAGGGACCGGCAGCGGGAGGGGCTTCAATGACCAGTGATCCCCACCTCCCCCCCAACACACACACACACACAATCACCCCAGCCTGAGCAGCTTCAGTGTTTGGAGCACAGGACCTCTATGTAGGGAATGATACCCCACCCCCAGCCACAGCTGGACCCAAATAGAAGGAAGGCAAGAACTATGGATTATGCCCTACTCCCATTTATAGACAGGATAAAGATGCAGAAAAAACTAAATGGGGAAAAACCAGTAGTAAAGTTTCCTACCACTGGAAGTCTTCAAGCAGAGGCAGCCTGACCACTTGTCACCGAGGTTTCAGAAGGGGCTTCTCTCCACATTGCTTAAATGACCTCTGAGGACACTTCTAAAGCTGTTTCTGTGATTTGCTGAAGTTCTTAAAAACATGAAGTGACAGAAAAGAGATTAGAACCCAGGTCCCATAATTCACACTTTAGTGAGCTTCTCAATAGAGCAGACTACATCCCTACTGTACTAGAGTGGGAGTAAAAGGGAGCTTGGAGACAGGCTACAAATACCCTCGATTGTTCTTGTCCAGATGTCTAGAATAACACATCCAGAAAGCCCCACTATCTGAGTTTCGCCACAAAGGAGACCGACTGCCAGATGACAGAAAACATCACCCCTATCACAAGTGCCTTAAAAAAAAATGGGGTAAGAGAAACATTTCTCTTCCACCTTTTCAAGCCCCCTGCCCTCCCTGCAAAGTCCTCTCTCTCTCTCTCCCTCTCTCTCTCTCTCTCTCTCTCTCTCTTTCTCTCTCTTTCTGTCTGCAGAAGGAAAAATATTGTCAGGGAATAATCACGGCTATCAATGAGGAGGAAGCTAATGTGTAGGTCAGATGTTAGCCCCTGGCAAGTCATAAGGTAAGTGGCCCTGCTGCCATGCCTGGCCTTAGAGCATCTGATTGAGCAGTCAAATAGGGAAGGGTCATTTGGGAAAATATTCAGATCACTAGCTATAATTAATCAGTTAACAAGTGGGTTTTGGTGAGAACACAAGATCACTAAATTTATAGCCCAAAGACCTAGCTTTGATTCCTACCTCTGCCACTGATGGTCTGGATTACTTTGGACAAGTCATTTAACTTTTTCTAGGCACTCAATTTCCTCATCTGTCAAATATGGGAGCAATATGCTTTCTTGTAGGCAGTAAGTAACCAGAATATAGGAAGGACTGGATGAGCACTACAAATAAAATGAAAAGGAGCCCAAAGAAGGAAAACAGAGATGTGGGCTGGAAAGTTTAGGGAGGAAGGAAGATTTATACTGTGTCCTGAAGTATAGAGTACAACCAGTACAACAAACATTTGTTAAAAACCTGCTGAATATAGAATGCAGTACAAGGCACTGGACTTAGAAAATTTAGGTTAGACGTGGTCTCTGGTCTCATGGAGTTTATATTTTGAAAGAGGGACAAAACCACAAGATGATATGAGTGCATTAGAAAGGAATAATACAGAGTCCCTAAAACAGATTTTTTTCTGGTGGCCAAGAACTGGAAATTGAAGGGATGCCCATCAGTTGAGGAATGGCTGAACAAGTTGTGGTATATGAATATAATGAAATATTATTGTGCTATAAGAATGATAACCAACACGGTTTCAGAAAAACCTGAGAAGACTTATATGAACTGAAGAAAAGTGAAGTGAGCAGAGCCAAGAGAACATTGTAGGCTTTGCAGACACCACCACCAGGAGTCATCTTCTTGGTTCCATCCACCGGATGCCGATTCCTGCCACCTCTTCCTCTGCCATCGCACCCAGCCCAAGCATCTGTGGCCATGGCCAACCCCAACGTATAATTCGACATCACCATCAATAACAAGCCCCTAGGCTGGATTACTTTCTAGCTCTTTGCAGACAAGATTCCAAAAACAGCAGAAAACTTCCGTGTTCTGAGCTCTGGAGAGAAAGGATTTGGTTACAAGGGATCCTGCTTCCACAGAATCATTCGTGGGTTCATGTGCCAGGGTGGTGACTTCACACGCCATAATGGCACTGGTGGCAAGTCCATCTATGGGGAGAAATTTGCTGATGAGAACTTCATCCTGAAGCATACTGGTCCTGGCATCTTGTCCATGGCAAATGCTGGACCCAACACAAATGGCTCCCAGTTTTTCATCTGTACTGCTAAGACTGATTGGTTGCATGGCAAGCATGTTGTCTTTGGCCAAGTGAAAGAGAGCATGAACATTGTGGAAGCTATGGAGTGTTTTGGGTTTCAGGATGGCAAGACTAGCAAGAAGATCACTATTGCTGACTGTGGACAGCTCTCATAAGTTTTTTTTTGTTTTTTTTTTTGTCTTAACCATCAAACCATTCCTCTGTAGCTGGAGAGAGCACCCCCAAACCCCATCTGCTCTTACACCCTGTACTCCTTGTGCTCTCACTTGCTGCAGTTCTCTTTGGATTTCATTTCCTTTTTCCTTCCACAAGTCTGGCTAGACAACAGAGTTAAGTTTATGATTATGAAATAAAAAAAAAGAGAGAGAGAACATTGTACACAGCAACAGCAATATTGTAATAGGATCAACTGTGAATGACTTAGCTCTTCTGGTCCATACAGTTATCTAAAACAGTTCTGAAGGTTTTCTGATGAAAAATGCTATCCACCTCCAGAGAAAAAACTGTTGGAATCTGAATGTAGACCTAACACACTTTTTTTTATTTTATTTTTGTTGGGTGTTTTCTTTTTTCATCTGTGTCTTCTTTTGCCACATGTCTACTATAAAAATAAATTTTACATGACTTTACATGTATAATCTATAACAAATTTCTTGCTTTCTCAAGGAGGGAATAGAAAGGAGAGATGGAGAGAATCTGGAGATCAAAATCTTAAAAAACTAATGTTTAAAAAGTCTTACAAACAACTGAGAAAAAAAGATATAAGAGACAAAAGCGGAGAGAACAGTCTCCTAGGAAAGGCAGAATCCTTAGAGTGCAATCCAAGTGTACAAATTCCTAAATTCCAACTACAGGTTCACCAAAGAATAATTTCCTCAGAAACACAGCTGAATACATCAGAAAGAACCTTGATCTGGGAGTCAAAAGACCTGGGTTCAAGTTCTACTTTAGATGCTTATTAGCTATGTGACTCTAAACAAGTGACTTCCTCCTCTGAGTCACTTTCCTCATCTAGGAAATAGGGACAATAGTATCTGTCCTAAATACCTCACTAGGTTTGTAAAACTAGGGAAATGGAGTTATTGCCACTATTCCCGAAATACTGAACTTCTCTGTTCTTTATCCTGCAGGCTGTCCGAGCCAAAAGAGACATCCCGAAATTTCTGAAGAAGGCCATGAAAAAAACTGTAAAGGGGGCAGTTAAAAAAGATGATCTACTTAAGGGAATAACTGACAGGGAGCACAGGGCCTGAAGTGACAAAAACCTGAGACCAAATATGTCCTCAGGCACTTAACTGTGTAGTCCTGGACAAGGCACTTATCCTCTGTTTGTCTCAGTTTCTTCAAATGTCAAATAGATTACCAGCACCTACCTCCCACGGCTGTTGTGAACATCCAGGGAGATAACAGGGGTGCTGGATAAATACTCATACCCTTTGTTGCTTTTATGTGTAAATAAAGACTTCATTTTGGAACCCAGCCTGCATTTTTGCTTTTTATTTGCCCTCTGAAAACATAGTAACTCATTTTCTTTGTCCTTTCTGAAGTGCCTTCACATGATCTCACTTGATCCCTGCCATGAATTCAGAGGAGAATAAGCAAGATGATGATGACCAAGCCAGATGAGGACTAGTGGAAAGAACTGAGGATGTTTGGTTTGAAGAAGGGAAAACGTGCTGGGAATGAGATCCCTGTCTGCAGTTTTCTGGAGGGTTGTCATGTGGGAAGAGGGATTAGGCTTGCTGTCCTTGGCTCCCATTGTCAGTGGAGAGAAGTTATAGAGACGCAGACCTAGGCTAGATGGAAAGAAAAACCTTCTAGAACTTACAACTACCTCCAAATAGCATTTGGTGGCCTTATAGGTAGAGTTCCCCATCAAAGGAGATCTTCAAATGCAGGGCTGGATGCCTGCTTGTTAGCAGTGTTGTAAAGGGGGATATCTGTGAGGGTATGGTTTAGACTAGATAATCTATGAGCTCCTGTGCAAATAGGCAGAGTAGGGATATATAGATGAAACAGGTAAGTCCTTGAGAACTTTTCATGACCAATTTGTTTTAGCAAAGGAGATGAGCATTTTCCATAGCACTATAAGTACTGTACTTTATAGTATAAAGCATCTAGAACATAAGTACTTTAATTACTGTACTTTAAGGGACTAGGGGTGTGATAATAGATGATAGAGTAGAGGGGACAACCCCGATGAATTCTCCCAACATTTGCCTACAAACAACTTTAAAATAGCACCTCAAATCAAATTCTAGAGTGGCAGAGTCAAAAAGTCAGGGCAAAACATCTTTGTAGCCTAATATAACTTGGAAAGTTGGCACAAGAAGTCTGTGAAACCAAGGTAGGGGGGCGTCCAGAGCATATGCGGCGGCAGCACCAGCTATGGGCCTTGGAAGTGTCTGTGACACCAGCAGCAGCAGCTTCAGGAGCTCTTGGCCCACAGAAGGTAAGGAGATTTGACAATGGGTCAGAAAGAGATTATGGGACTGTGTGCTGGCCCTGGTTCCAACTCGTTCTGATTGGCAACTGCATGGCCCATGCCCACTTCTGGGCCACAGTTCCTGGGCAGAGAGGAGTGCCAGCACTTGCCATTGTAGGGGAGCAGGGACCTTTCCTGGGTAAAGAACAGAGTGTAGACCAGGAGAACAGTGTCCCTACCTCTCCCCAGATCACAGCTCCTTGGATTCACCCAGAACTGGAAACTAAATAGAAAATTTCACATTCATGGGGGCGGAGCCAAGATGGCGGC
>JAQQSV010016392.1:0-11850 GCA_028646515.1 Pseudochirops corinnae | reverse complement strand
TAAACTATTCCTTGCCCTCCCAGATTGCTTACAGTATCAGCCTTTATACCTAGATTGTGTACCCATTTAGACTTGATTTTGGTATGTGGTGTTAGATAATGGTCTATGCCCAGTTTCTGCCATGCTATATTCCAGTTTTCCCAGCAGTTTTTGTCAAATAGTGAGTTCTTATCCCAAAAACTGGGGTCTTTGGGTTTATCAAACAGTGGATTACTATAGTCATTGACTGCTGAGTCTTGTGTACCCAGTCTGTTCCATTGATCCACTTCTCTGTTTCTCAGCCAGTACCAAGTAGCTTTAATGACTGCTGCTTTATAGTACAGATTAAAATCTGACATGGCTAGGCCACCTTTCCTAGCATTTCTTTTCATTAATTCCCTTGATATTCTGGACCTTTTGTTCTTCCAAATGAATTTTGTGACTATTTTTTCTAGCTCTATAAAGTAATTTTTTGGTAGATTGATTGGTATGACAACCCCTGATCTTTTGCTCTTTGAAATGTAATATTCTAAGAGTTATGGTCTTTTAGAGTAGAAGTTGCTATGTCTTGTGAATATTTTACGTTTTTAAAAATATTGAAGCCTTTTGTTTTCACTCATAATTTCCCAGTAGACCTTACCCTTCCTGTAGTAACATCTCCCTCGGGAGATTGTGAGCTCCCTGAGGGCAGGGACTGTCTTTTGCCTTTTTGTATCCCTAGTGCTTAGCACAGTGCCTGACACATATACATTGCCTTAATAAATGTTTATTGATTGATCATTGTTTGAGTGGAGAAACAGTTGGGCAAAACCAACTTCCACAGAGAGTTCTGTTGACAGTCTTGTGTTTTTATAACTTGGAGTTTTAATAACTTGTAGCAGTAATTCTTTTATTTGCATATATAGCATTGCATCTCTGTTTTCATTATCACACTGGCAGTTAGATATTTCTTTGGCATGTTTGCTAAATGTAATGAGGTCATTCACACAATCTAATTCTATTTTGCAAAGCTAATTGAGAATGCCAGGCGGAAAGGTGAGAATGACTTGGTGGCCAAGAGGGAAAAACTTATTTTGGAGATTGAAAAGGCAACTCAGCGCATGGAAGAGTTTACAGAATATGCGGAGTTGGAGCGGATGCAGCAGGTCAGACACACACATGCGTGCGGTCAGAGCTGTAGTTCAGGCCAGAGAACAGCCCTTGGGTCAGAAGGATCCGGGTTCAGACCCTGCCTCTTATACACACTAGCCATGTGGTCCTGGACAAGTCACTTAACTTCTCAAGGTCACGGGAGCTTTCTAAGATTAGAAGTTAAAGGGCAGACATTGATCTGTACTGGGAGAAGGAGTTTCCTCCCATGGAGTTCTCTATACTATGGAAATCACAGGTCTTGCTCCGCATCTCATTTCTAAAACTTAAAGGTAGAAAAATGTGTATTGTTTTAAAAAGCTAAGATCCTATTGATGTGATAAGCAAACTGGCCTGTGGGATACATTTTAGCAGCTAGTTAAAATACTTGGATAGCCTCATACGAGTCATTATCCCTCCCCTGGCTCTCACTCAGCCTCTCCTCCAGTAAAAATATATTTCTTAGTTAGGGAAATTTTCTAGTTTATTCAGTCCAGCAAGCACTTGGCAAAGTGACATTTTCTGGAAAGACAAAGACAACAGTGTATCAGGCTCTGCCCTCAGGGAGCATCCAGAATGAGCACCATAGACCTTGCAGATTGTCCAGGCCAGTCCATCTCTGGATATATATTCTGTCTGCAGTGTCCCAACCTCGTAGCCCTCTTGCTTCTGCTTAAAGGCCTGCCATGAAGTCTGGCCTACCCACCCTTCTTGTACCCTGTTCCCCTTGTTAGGAAGTCTCTTTGGGGTACTTTCTGCCTTATCAATATCCTTCCTGATGTGCATCACACAGAACTGGCTATCGCCTCTCTAGTTATGAACAGTATACTTCCCTCTGTGCAGCTGGAGATGATTTTGGGTTTCATAGATGATAATCTTGGCGTAGATTGAGGTTGGGGTCTACTAACACCCCCAGTTCTTTCTCAGGCAGAATGCTATCTAGCCATGCCTCCCCCCAACTTGGTACTTGTGAGGCTGATTTTTTTTAAACCAAGTGTAAGACTGCTTAGTGCCCATCACATAGTAGGTGCTTAGTGAATATCTTTTATTTATGCTTAGAAAATATAAGCTTACTTGAGCCTGCTCAATATTCTAGCCTGTTAGAATCATGCAATGCTGTTTCTCTCATCTCACCTAATATTTCTCAAGAGAAATGTTGCTTGCTTTCAGTACGTGACAGATGTGAGAATGCTGCAGAAACGTATTCAGGAGGCAGAAGACACAGTGGCTTTTATTAACAAAGAGGAGGAACTCTTTAAATGGGAACTGACAAAGTATCCGGAATTGGACAAGCTGAAAGTCAGCGTGGAGCCCTATCAGAAGTTCTTTTCTTTTATTTTGAAGTGGCAGCGGACAGAAAAACGGTAATTGTAACTTGGGGAAGAGCACTGATATTTACATGAAATCTGTGAAAAGCTCAAAATGCGAATCAATTTAATTTCTCTTGGACAAGTGCTTTGAAATGGAAATTACTTGTGTGTGAATGAACTCAGTCCTATGAGTTTGACTATTCTTGAGATGCATCTATTCAATAAAGTAATATTTGTGAGTTTTAAAAAAAAATTGTGTGAACTTTGCTATTCATAGGATCATGTGATCATAGATTTAGGGCTAGAAGGAATCTTGGAAACCAGATTAGCCAAATCCTTCATTTTCTGGACGAGGAAACTGAGGGGTGGACATGGGAGCCAGCTGGGCCCCCTTGGTCCTGCCTTTGGTTCTGCCTCTGGCTGGCTGTGGGTCTGTTTCCTCATCTGCAGACATGAAGGAGTTTAACAGGGTGATGGTCAAGGCCCCTTCCAGCTCAAAAGCTCTTAGGAATTGTCTGTGATTTCCTCTTGCTTCCAGGTGGATGGACGGAGGCTTTCTGGACCTTAATGGAGAAAACATGGAAACTGATGTGGATGAATTTTTTAGAGAAATTTACAAGAACCTGAGGTTCTTCCAGCTGAAGCAAAAGAAAGAAGCCCAAGAAAAAAGAAAGGCGGCGGGGAAGCGCTCCATCACGGAGGAGAAAATAGAGGAAGAGGCGAAAGACAACCCAACGGTGACGATGTGTGCCGAGGTCATGGAGCAGATCAAAGCCTTCAAGGTAGGAGGCTGGTGAACTAGCGCTGGAGGGCTCCCCTCGGCCCATCCAGCGTCAGTCAGCACCTACCAAGTGCTTTCTGTGCCGGCCCCAGGGGTGCAAAGATAAGGTCTGGCCCTGCCCTCGAGGAGCTCACATTCTACTGTGCGGGAAGCCAAAGCAACATGGGCACATATAAGTCAGCACAAAACATGTTTTTAGTAGCCAAGAGCATCAGGAAAGGCCTCATGGAGGAAGAGGCCTTTGAGCTGAGCTTTAAAGGAAATTATTGATTCTAAGGAGGAGAGGGAGCTCACCACAGGCCTGGGACAAGCCGTTCCTCATGTCTGGTCAGTCAAGGGGGCATTCTTCTGCACGGCATTCAAGGTCCTCTGTATTTTGGTTCTTCCTTATTCACTACAACTCTCTGGTGTGGGCCTTCCCCTCTATTTTGAGGTTATCCTATGTGCCTTTTTATCTCTATCACTTAATAATGCTCATCTCTTTTCCCCTTTCTTTCCTCAGTGGCCCTTAAAATGTAGACTCTGGGTTCTTAAAGCTAGGCCCTACACCACTTAGCATTTGGCCATTATTTTTCTGTCCTTCAGGGCATCTATGTTCTTCATGAATGTGAGAACTCTTTCCAGATGACAGCCCATCCAGTCATGTCTCTTACACTGCATGAATCTGGCATGTCTTTCGGCAGATCCTTCATAGAGATCTACCCAGAGCACTAAAGGCTTTTTCCTGGTTCCTTTTTTGATTCCACAGTTACCAGTGCCAAGCTTGGGGGCCGGCCATCTGGTCAGTTCCCTCACTGTTGTTGCTTGACTCCAAGCCGTTGCTTGTGTCCACACTGCAGTGTGCTGGTGCTTACCCTATCTGTCCTTCTACTGAGGGGAGAGGTCAGATGGGAGATGGGGGGCTGGGGAGACGAGAGGTAGAAAATAGGGTTTGGCCCCTTACCGGAGGTGAGTGAGCAGAGTAAGGAGTGAGGATCACAGAGGGTGGGAAACAGGAAGAGTGGTGGCATTCTTGACTGAAATAGGGAAGTTAGTTATTAGACACTTACTAGGGGCCCTCTCTGTGCCACTGAGCTCTGGACGTTTGGAAGAGGGGTGGGTTTTGGTGTAGGGGGCAGGGAGGAGAGAAAGAACATTCGGTGCTGGAGAGGTGGCCAGGGATGGATTGTGTTCTGGGGGTGGAAAAGGAGGGAACTCGTCCTTCACGTGCATAATGGGATGGGCGGAGTGGGACAGGAGAGGTGGAGCATGAAGGGAAGCTTCTTCATGATAGAATGGGGGTTCCCAAGGACAGGCTGGAAGAGGAGAGGATAGGACAGGAGGGATGGGGGAAGGGTAGGTCTGAACTGAACAGGGATGAGATACCAGGAGAAAGCAGTCATGGGGGAAGGGGATTGTTACCTTAGCAGGCAAACAGGAAGTGTGCTCCTAAAATGACTTGTTTTGGTGAGCCAGCAACAATCTTTGAAAACACCAAGAAATTCAGCTTAGCTGTTGGGGAGCAGGCTGATGGGATGAGTTGTCTTTGGTTCTTTCTTTACAGCGTGCATCTCAGTGAAGCAGGCAATACTGCATGGCTTTTTAGTAATGCTGCAGTTCCCTCCCAATTAGGAACACATCCCAACGGTCACCATCCTGTGTAATCCAGGTCTAAGAAGTCGTCACTGGAAAGCCATGTCGGAAATTGCAGGGTTTGATTTGACTCCAGATTCAGGGACCACCCTCAGAAAAGTACTAAAGCTCAACCTTGAACCGTTCCTGGAAAAATTTGAAGTCATCAGTGCTGGGGCGAGCAAGGTAAGCAGGGAAGGGGTTAATCATGAGAGCCCAGGGCGGACAGCATCGCTGGTGAGGTGTGGGGGAGCAGTCATCACCGGTCCGATGCTGGCCAGAGACTGGGCTCTCATCATCAGCATAAACAAAGGTGCATAGCACGACTGCTTTATGTTTGGGGGACAGCGGGGTGGTGCAGCAGGCAGAGTCAGGAAGACCTGACTTTGAGCCGTGCCATGCGGGACTCTGGCCAAGTTATTAACCTCTCTCCTCTTTATCTAGAAAGTAACATAATAATAGCACCTACCTCATTAGGGTGTTATAAGGATTAAATGAGGTCTGTTTGCAAAGTGCTTTGAAAACCTTAGAATGTTCTGTGAATGTTGGATAGGGGCCTGGCTTCCTCAGAGTCTCCTCTGTAAAATGAGGAAGCTGGACCAGACAGTGTCTGAGTTCTTTTCTAGAGTGACCTTCCGATTGTCCTGTGACCTCCCTCATTGTATAAATGGGGAAATGGGGGCCCAGAGAGGGTTAAACTGATTTTCTCAGGGTCATATAAATAGCTGACTAACTGGCTGAATCAAGATGAGAACTTAGGTTCTCTGCTCCAGATCAAAAAGCAAGGCCTTGACTATAACCTATCTATCTTCCTAGGAATTTTCTTTAGAGAAAACCATGCATGCAATGATAAACACATGGGATGACATTACTTTTCACATTAGTCCGTATCGAGACACTGGAGTCAGTATCCTCTCTGCCGTGGATGAGATTCAGGCCGTCCTGGATGACCAGATCATCAAGACCCAGACCATGAGAGGCTCGCCCTTCATCAAGCCCTTTGAAAAAGAGATCAAGGTAGAGTTGATGGGGCTTCTGGCTTGGCCATTCCTTTCTTTCTTGCTTTTCCATTTCGTTTCATTTTCATTTCTACAGCTCTGTGAGGAACAGAGTACAAATATCATTGACCACCCCTAATTCCCAAATTTATTTTTTAAAATGTGGAGATCTAAAAAAATGTATGAGTATCTTTTTGCTTTGATACAGCAGATAGCTCCCACCTAATCCCCCTTATAAGCCACTCTGTGTGGCCTGAAGACACTTAAGCAAAACCATCTCATAGCACGTCACTTTTCCCTTTTGGAACTGAGGAGTTAGTGACAGAAAGGAGGGTGTGTCTTTTATCTTTGATTATCATGCGGTGTTGGCATTGGTCATGGCACCAAAAAATGTGTTTGCATATATATATGTATATATAAACACACGTACACACACATATATGTATTTATATACGTACATGCATATGTATTTTTCTGTTTGGTTCTTTTGACTCTGCTTTGCTTTGTCCCCCCTCATACAAGTCTTCCCATGCTTCTCTGAGTTCGTTCACATGTTAACAATACCCTGTTCCTGCTATCGTCTGTCCCTGTTCTCTGTGATGATCTTGACTAGCTGGTGGAAGTGGGGTGCCATATTTCTGCCTCCTTACACCCCACCTCTCACTGCTTAGATGTAGAGAAACTCTGAGGGGCAAAAGAAGTTGTCCAAAGTGACACAGCTAGGATGTGACAGTGCCAGGGTTTCAGTCCGGAGATGCAGGACTTTTTTTAGCCTTGGAGAGTGGTTTATTGTCTCCCATGGCAAACCTCATTTTAAGAAATGTATGAGTTAGAACCAATGAAAGCTACCCAAACCATCATGGTTGTTTAGTAAACTTCAGAAGCTACAAAAATTCTTTCTCTGGATTGAAACCTCCCTCACCCAGGCTACATTCTTCTGTGCCTGGGAAGGCTGACAGCAGTCCTACCTGGCTGGTCATAACAGGAATGGGCATTTAGATGGAGATTTAAAGTTTGCAGAGTGTCTGATGCCTCCCAACAACCCCATGGGACACATGGTATAGATAGGATTATCTCTGTTTTACTGATGAGGCAAATGAGTCTCATAGAAGTTCCTGGTTTTTCATCATCTCTATGTAATTGGAAACTCTGATTATTTGAAGGCCTGGGAAGACCGTTTGATTCGAATTCAAGAAACCATTGATGAGTGGCTGAAAGTGCAGGCTCAGTGGCTGTACCTGGAGCCCATCTTCTGCTCTGAGGACATCATGCAGCAGATGCCCGAGGAAGGACGACAGTTCCAGACGGTGGACAGACACTGGAGGGATGTCATGAAGTACTGTGCCAAAGACCCAAAGGTGAGGGGTCTGAGGGCTGGCCATAGCGGCTCTGAATAGTAAAGGATGCTCTGAACCCTCCTCTGTATGTGAGGTACATTAGTCATTACTGCAGATGTGTAGGCTACCTGACGTGTGAATGATTATGTACAAGAAAATAGTTGCAGGGTAGATGGGAGGTAATCTCAGAAAGAAGGCACTGGGGTGGGGGAAGCCAGGGGAGACCAGACATGCCTTTTGGAGAAGGTGGGATTACAGAAGGTGAATGTTGAAGGAAACCAGAGGCAGAGATGAAGAGGAGAGCCCTTCTAGGCATGGGGGACAGCCGGTGGCAGGGCATGGTGCTAGCAGAGGCCACTCACTAGATCACAGAGTACATGGGCATGAGTGTCAGATGGGTAGCTGGGTGGCTCAGTGGATAGAGCCTGGAGTCAGGAAGATCTGAGTTCAGATCCAGTCTCAGATACTTAATAGCAGGGTAAGGACTGGGCAAGTCACTTAACATCTGTTTGCCTTAATTCACTGAAGAAGGAAACAGCAAACCATGTGGCTATCTTAGCCAAACATACAAACAGAAACCCAACCCATGGACAGCATCGGCATGCGGTGGTCCAGGCATTCTCTCCGGCTGCCCCCCAAGCTCTCTGTGGTTCTTAGTAAGTGGTCAGCACCTGTGCCCCCAGCTCTGCCTCCCTCTGGGTGATCAGGCTGTTTGGTGAATCTTCCCAGTGTGGATTTACCCAATGAGAACAACTCGGAGCCTTCTCTTGACCTTGATGTAGTGTGCTGAGCTCTAGTGAAGTGATCTTGGCTTAATCAGTCAGTAAACACATATCCAGCACCTAGTGTGTGCCGGTCACTGTGTGAAGTGTTGGAGATACACAGAAAGGTAGAAGACAGGCCCTGCCTCAGGTGTACAAAGCCTATAAGCAGCTCTAAGCAAGACAAATAGGACCTCAAGAAAAGAGGGAGAACCTTAGAATTAAGAGGGGCTCGGAAAGGCTTCCTCTAGGCCATGGGATTTTAATACTGACTCAGAAGAAGTCAGGACAGCCAGGAGGCAGTGATGAGGAGGGAGCCTTCCAGGCCTGGGGGGCAGCCAGAGAGCCTGCCTGGAGCTGAGGGAAGGAGGCTCTTGTTGGAGGAACAGCCAGGAGGCCAGGGCTGGGGTCACTGGATCACAGAGAACCTGCTGAGGAGTGAGGTGTAGGAAGGCTGGAGAAGGAGGAGGAGCCTGGGTTGTAAAGGGCTCTGAATGTCAAGCAGAGCATTTTGTGTTTGATCCCGGAGGCAGTAGGGAGCCCCTGGAGTTTACTGAATAGGTGAATGAGATCACAGATGAATTTTTTCCAGTTCCATTATCTGATAACAAGCCTGTCTTCTTTCAGGTTCTTGCTGCCACATCTTTGACCGGCTTGCTGGAGAAGCTGAAGAACTGTAATGACCTTCTGGATAAAATCATGAAAGGCCTGAATGCCTACCTGGAGAAGAAGCGTCTTTTCTTCCCCCGGTACGCTGGCTGGGCTTGGAGATGGCTAGAACCCTTGCTGGTGTTCCTCACCCCTGACTAAAGCATCTGTGCTTACCTTCCTGCCCTAGCTTCTTCTTCTTATCCAATGATGAGATGCTTGAGATCCTATCAGAGACCAAGGACCCGCTCCGGGTGCAGCCGCACCTGAAGAAGTGCTTCGAGGGCATCGCCAAGCTGGAGTTCCTGCCCAACCTGGACATCAGATCCATGTACAGCACGGAGGGCGAGCAGGTGGAGCTCATCTCCCTCATCTCCACTGCCGAGGCCCGCGGGGCTGTGGAGAAGTGGCTCATCCAGGTGGAGGACCTGATGCTGAAGAGCATCCACCAAGTCATCGCCTTGTCCTGGCTGGTGCGTGTCCTCAGGCTCCGAGCAGCTGCCGGGCAAGGCAGCAAACATTTATTAGGTGCCTCCTGTAGGCTGGCCACTGTGGTGATGGTCAATTTTTAATAAGCCTTGGGAAATCATACTCATCAGAGTTTGGGGTCATTTCATATTCTTTCCTTGACTACTTCTGCTCCGTTATTACAGTAAAGCAACATTGTCTGCTAGAGAGAGAAGTCCTGGGAGCCGCCAAGTCCTGCCTCTGGCATTTAGAGCCCCAGGGAACTCTCTGCAGCCTGTGAGGAGCAGATCTGTGTTGGTATCAAGGCCCGCTGGTTTCCTCTTTGCAACATTTCTCTCTCTCTCTTCTGAGGCTGATAATTAAAGGCCTGCCCCCTGATGCACCTCCTCACCTCCCACCTGGACGATTGCCATGGCCTGCTGATGGGTCAGCCTGGCTTCTGGCTCTCCCTGCTCCAGTCCATCCTCCATAGTGATTCTCCTAGAGTGCAGGTCCAATTGTATCACTGACCTCTAGTCCATAAACTCCAGTGGCTCCTTCCCTCTTGGCTCCAGAATCCAATACAAAGTGATCTGCAACTTGTCATTCCAAGCCTTCATAACCTTACCTCTCTCCACCTCCAGCTTTCCAGTTTTCTCACACTTTATACTTCCCTTGATCCAGTGACACTGGCCTCCTGGCTGTTCCACGCACAAGACCCTCCACCTCTCGGCTCTGGACATTTTCTCTGGCTGTTCCCTGTGCCTGGAATGCCCTCCCTCCTTATCCCTGGCTCCTGGCTTCTTCTAGGTTCTAACCAAAATCCAGCCTTCTGTAGAAAGCCTCCCCCAGCTCCGCCTAGTTCTAGTGCCTTCCCTCTGATAATTATCTCCTGTTTGTCTTATGTGTAAAGCTTGTTTGTGTGTCTTTATCTACTTGCCATTCCCATTGCATTGTGAGCCCCTTGAGGGCAAAGACTGTCTTTTGCCCTTTTTTTATCCCCAGAACTTAGCACAGTGCTTGGCAGACAGTAGGCACTTAATGAGTGTTTATCCACAGCCTGGCTCTTCTCCATGCTGCTCCATCCCTCCTGTGCCCTCCCCCTGGATAACACCACCAGCAACAACGACCCGTCTTTTACTGTGTCTCAGTGCTTATAGAGAGCCTTCTCCTGAGCCTCACAGCAGCTCGGGGAGTCGGATAGGACAGGCATGTTGTTTTGTAGGTATCATTTCTCTCTCTATGTGTGGGCATGCATTTTAAAACACTGAGAGTCCTCTTTTAATTCCTTTATATATTCCTCATCAAAATTCAGAAAAAATAGGGCTACATTATATACATGTGTTTTCAATTATCAAGCATTTCTTTTCTTTCCTGCCTACCTCTTGCCGTACCCTTACCCCACTGGAAAAAGAAAACCAACTCTTGTACAAAGAGCAGAGAAGCAAAGCACATCCCCCTGTTGGCCCCCGGACAAGTGTATCTCATTTTGCATCAGTGAGTCAGGAGGCAAGGTGCCTTTTATGTGGACGTAACCTTTCCCAACAAATACTTGCTGCTTGAATAACTCCCATCTCCAAAATGTAGCTCCCCCAGTTTCTCTCTCATTCTCAGAAAGGAAGGTCTTTCCATTTTGACGAGATGGTCCAGGCGTTGAACATTGAGAGTGACTAGAATCGGTTTCCTTCCTGTGAGACCCCCTTCTTTGTGGGTCATCTTCCCCTAGAGAATTTTAGTTCATTGGGAATGCTTCCTCTGTCCTTTGTAAAGCCTCTCCCTGAGAATCTGGGGGGTGCATTGGACAAGATCCAGCTTTTCTATATGTCACAAAGTAGGAGAGAGAAGGGTCACTTCTTCCCTAGGTTCCCATCTTTTTTACTTACATTCTATGCAGTGGTTTCTTCACAGGAACACGAGGTAGAGTACTTTATTGTCAACCAAATGCTCAGTGACAGAGACAGGAACCAGTGATTTCACTGGTATTAGGATCTCCCTGGGGAGCAAGGCTGGCACCTTTCCTGAGCTTAGAAGTTACCCAGAACAGTGGGAAGTTCATTGACTTGCCCCAGTAGCCAATTTGTGTCAGAATCGGGACTTGAATCCTGGTTTTCCTGGCTCTGAGGCCAGCCCTCCAGCCAATCTGCCATGCTGTTTCTCAGTGACAGATTTAGTAATATCAGACATGATGATGGCTGTGTGTTCTTTCATTCAACTTTTCAGCCTCCTCTTTTTTGTTAAATTAAATCTCTGAACTGAGTGTTAGTAACATTGTGGATGGCTTGCTTGAGGATAAAGAATGAAAACAAGAAAGATTCTTTCATTTTTCAGGCTTATCCACAGTCAGAAAGAAAAGACTGGGTACGAGAATGGCCTGGCCAGGTGGTACTTTGTGTCTCCCAAATGTACTGGACGAGTCAGACTCAAGAAAGTATAAGTGGTGGAACAGAGGTAAAGTCCTTGAGGAAACTGAAAATGGTAGTTTCTTTTTGATTTCTGTGTTTCCCAGAGTGCCATTTTGTGCCTTCGTGACATCGACTTGCTTCTTTGAATATATATATATATATATATATATATATATATATATATATATATATATATATATATATATACATACATACATACATACATACATATATATGTATATATATATATATTTTGCTTTTTGGAGAGGGGAAGGTAGGGCAATTGGGGTTAAGTGACTTGCCCAAGGTCACATGGCTAGCTGTGTGTTAAGTGACTTGCCCAATTGTGTGTTAAGTGTCTGAGGCTGGATTTGAACTCAGGTCCTCCTAACACCAGGGCTGGTGTTCTATTCACTGCGCCACCTAGCTGCTCCCTGGAATATTAATA
>JAQQSV010016391.1:0-11850 GCA_028646515.1 Pseudochirops corinnae | reverse complement strand
TCTCACATCTGGTACAGCCTGGCTGTTTGTATGATCCATATGGTTGTCTCTCTTTTCCCACAGTTTAAATGTTCATTTTTAGAAAAGAAACAAACACTTCTCCTTTCCTAGCCCCTCCTCATTTCTCAGCTTGGGGTGGGAGTGATACAGCGATAATGGGCTGTCAATCAGATCATTAGATGCTCCAGAGCCTGCCAGGCTTGGCAGAGCACAAGAATCCTTTTTAGAGATGAGGATGGGCAGGCACATGGGAACACACATGGAAAGCAAGTTTTTCGAAATGGAGATAAGACCCAGTTAGGAACCCAAATTGCTGCTGGTCATAGGAGTTAGACCTGGAGAGAGTGGAGACTATTCTGTCTAATGCCCTCCTTATGCAGATGAGGAAACCAAGGGACAAAAAAGAGAAGGGACTGTTCCAGGATCTCTTACTTTATTTGCTCTGTGATCTTGATGTACATATTCCAGCCAATGGTCCAGGTCACCACCCACCCACATCTTATCATCTTGTTCATCTTCTGTCATAAATCTTTCACAAGGAGCCCACCCAATGTTCCAAGGATCTTCCTCTGCAACTCTTGACATTCCCCAGGTACTGTTGGCCATCCACTTGTTAAATCTCCTTCTTACTACAGGACTAGCCTGTCATTTGTTTGGTTGTGGATTTCTCAAAGACTGTCTTTTACAGTGACTACTTCTCCTATCTGCTTCATTTCTGGTGGCCCACTCCAAAATGCTCCCACCCTCCACACATCTTTCAGTTGTCCTTTGTGCAAACTGCAACTTTAATATTCTGGATATTATGATATGTCATGTTTTAGGAGAGTAGCATCATTGGAAGAATATTGGCAGTAAAAAGATGAACCTTTGTTTCAGGGAGGAGATGGAGGCCATGTCCTAGTGTCCCTCCAGTCAATTCTTTTCTTCCTACTCAGTCCTGGGACTAGTAAACTGTTCAGCTGCAGTGTCTACTTAAGACATAGGTTTTGATGGATCAGCTATCTGGGCCATTTATCTAAGGGAATATCATAGTCTGGAAGTTGGGCACTCCTATGAACAGAGTCATAGACTTAGGACCAGAAAGAACCTTAGAGGAAAATGTAACTTATGTAAAAGGAATAAATTAGACACAGAGGGGAGTGGAATGACATGTCCAATAACAGATATTCATGGGGTTTAGAGGCTTTTGTGTCAAATTATCCCAGTTTTTCACATGAGGAAACCGATTCCGAGATCAAATGTGATTTACTAAAGGTCCGTTAGTGACATTTCCACTCTAGTATATTGTTTCATGTAGGAAAAGTCATGTACTTGGTGAGAAAAATCAAATGGGGGGCATCTGGGTAAGAGAGTAAGAAAAAAAAGTGTACTACAGTGGGAGTATACTGTAGACCAGCAAGATCCAAGGAGGTTGAGGAGTTTGGAAAAGAGATCACAAACTTGGCATTTAATAATGATGTAGTAGTAATAGGGGAATCCAATGATCCAGATATCTCTGGGAACTTTCTACCAAAAGAGGAATAGGATAAATCTCAGAGTTTTCTGACAATTGCCAATGATCCTTAAAAAATCATGGAGAACACAAGTCCTAAATGATTAGACATGGGCAAATGTTTACTGTTTTTTTTTTTTTAAACTAAATGGGGACAAAGATAGATTCCTCAGGATCCATAATTTTGACTTCAATTCCTAGAAATATTCTAGACCATATTGTGAAAGGGCTTGTAAGGTCTTCCTCTGCTGTCTAATTGTGTCATAGAGATGACCCTGGGCTCTAGAGGTTATACCATGCCAGAAAGCCTTATAGTATGACTTTGGTGATGTGCTGATTGTATGCCATCTGAGGACTGACTAGTTAGGTTCTCAGAGGCTTATCACCAGGTTGACTTCATGGTCATGGATTTTTGGGTCACAGCAGGTCAGAAAGACCATCTATTAAGGTCTAGACAGTGATGATAGCAGCTATTTGAAATAGTAGCTGCTAAGTCCTCATCTGGAGGGGGTTCAGAACCCCCTGGAATAGTAAATTTCTCATATCTTAGTTTTCTCTATAGTCATCCATGTTGTCATTGGAAGACAGCATTAAGATAATATTGGGATAAACTAGAAAAGCAAATATGGATGGAAGCTTGCCTTTATGCTTTTGAAAGAATGTGTGAAAGAATTGAGAGAGGAGTTTGAGATTCCTGGGAGGATAAATCATTACCTCACCTGTATGGAAACATTAGTTTAAATTGTTTTTCTTGGTATTCTGTACTTGACAAGAATTATTAAGACTGAACATTTCCATATACATGGAACAGAAAAAGGAAATACATGAAACCACAGATCATAATTAATTTAACATATGAGTTTCTAAAATGTCCTGCTTTTCTATATGGGAAAGTTAGTTGTGAGTGTGCCATATGGCTATGCTATTTGAGAATTGTGTTTTGGGTCTTTGGATGTGTGTCCCTGCAACACTTGGGGATTGAGATATATTCTGGGGTTAGCGGAGGCTGGCTTGCTCTGTTGGTGTTGTAGACCCTGGCACTGAATGCACGGTAGGTGTCCATCTTGCTGCTGACATTTTGCAAACTGTGAAGACTAAGCCTTGGCCAAAGTAGAGGTATGATTAGGAGATATTTGAGTACCTGAATAAGAAAAGAAAGTCTATTGGGTTGGGAACACCAGTGGACTCAGAGAATTATGAGTGATTGGATTTTAGAACATTGCCAGTTTTGGAATGAATCCATGTTGGGGGCTTAAAATTTTTATTAGTTTGAGGGAGTAACCTCATCAATTAAACCACAGATTCTGAAAGAGCTGAAATAGTAGAGATGGCCTGTGAGCACTTAGCAATGATCACCATGATCTAAGAAACAGAAATGTCAAAGCTAAGCATTTTAATTTTTTCTTTGGGAAGGCTAATAGGCTGGTAAACTAAAGCACTGTTACAGATAAAACATACCTTGGTTTTAACAAAACATTGGCCAAAATTCTTTCATGATACCCTCATAGAAAAGAAGGCATTATGTGACTCAAGCAATGGCACAATTTTGTCATTTTGGAACTAGTTCAATGACTAGACCCAAAGAGTAGTCATTAATGGGTTTACTCAGATCCAGAAGGAAGAATACAATTATTTTAAAGTCAAGCCAGGAATTTATCAGTGGCTCTGCTTTTGGCAGAGAGTGAAAACTCCAACAAATATCATTGTTTTAGGTGGGGGTTGGAGTGGACCATGTCTGAGGTCCTTTCCAGTTGTGGGTTGGAAGCTTGATTGAACAGCCTAATAAGTGTCTCATCTCAAAGACTGAAGAGTTTCTCAAAGAATGAGATAAAGACATCAACAGATCTGAGTCCTTTGAAGTTTTAGGGAAACATCATCCTTAGTGGCTCCCTATTGAATTAAAATGAATTGAACTGACTTATCTGGCACATGTCTGTTAGTGCATTTCTGCCCTTAAACAGACAAGTACACATCCTTGAAGTTGGTCTGTGCTGTGAACAATTGTAGAATTTTAGAAGGGACCTTAGTGATTATCTGGATCAACCCCCTTATTTGACAGATGAAGAAGAGGAAGCTCTGAGAGAAGAAATGACACACAGAGGGTGTCTCATTGCTGGTGAGAGGAACATACGGGAATATAGAAAAACTGATTTCCTTATGTCAATGTAGCCTCACTTCTAAGATCCCCTTCTTAGACTCCTTTCCTTGTGAGTGGGGCTATAGAGAAACAGCTGTTGAGCAGTGTAGAGAGAGCTGGCCCTGAAGTCCCATCTCTGATGCATACTGGCTATATGACCCTGGGTGGGTCAGATAACCTCTTAGTGCCCCAGAGAATTTTCTCAATGAAATCAATGGTCTGGTTTCTCTGTCCTGCCCAGTGGATATAGTATGAAAGATTTATGTGTTGAAAAGTCAAGGGACTCCATTTCCATTCTAGCCTTTTCCATTGTGACCCATTTTCCTATATACCATACTGGGAGGGGTGGAGGAAGGTAGGAAGAAGTATAGACTAATGAGCTCAAAATCAATCAAATGTGACATGGTGGCCATAAATCTAACATACTTGTAAAGTGCATTGAGAGAGGCATGCCCACCAAGCTTAAGGAGGTCTCACAGTCAGACCAGATCTGGAGAATTGTTTTCAATTTTGGGTACCACATTTTAATAAGGAGTTTGAAAAAATGAAACATGATGATGTTTTTGATGTTAATTTGTCTTTGGTAGCATCTGACTCTTCATAACCCCATTTAAGGAGAGATACTGGAATGGTTTCCCATTTCCCTCTCCAGCTCATTTTACAGATGAGGAAACTGAGGCAAAAAGGGTTAAATGACTTGTGCAGGGTCACAGCTAGTCTGAGGCCAGATTTGAACTCAAGAAGATAAGTCTTTCTGACTTCAGGCCATTACTTTATCCACTGGAATAATAGTAACTAGCATTTATGTAATGCTTCAATATTTGCAAAGTACTTTAAATATGAAGTAATAGTAATGTCATGTGGAGATTATCTGAGAGAAGTGGAGATGGTTAGCTTGAAGAAGAGACAATTTCCCAAGGTAACCTAAGACGACAGTTATATCTAAGAGTTCTTCACAAAACTGAACAAAATATCATGAGATGAGCTTCCTGGAAGGACAATAAGATCACTAAATTTTAAGTCAGGGCACAGGGATTGGCCTCCAGCTTATGCTACTTACTACCTTTGTGACCTTTCTGGGCTCCGAGTTTCTCATATGTAAAATGTGAAGTTTGGCTTCTGAAGGCGATAGAAGGCTCACAATAGTGACCACTAGTGGCAACTTCCCACTTCCTTCTACCTCACTGAATAGTGCCCCCCTATGGTGGGCTTCCTTCAGCTTTCTGTAGCTTGCTGCTGTCCATTGCTTTGGTGCTGATTCATTTTATGGCCCTCAGCTTAATTGATGCTTCTGGTCATGATGCTGACAGAATAAAGAATAACTGGACTCTCAAATAAGAAGCATGTCTGGAGAATAAAAGGATAAATCGTCAATGAAGTGTCAAGGGCATTCAGAGGTCAGGAAAGAAAAGGTCTAAAATCAGACTTCAGGCTTCTTGTTTCTTCCAACTAGCTTTATCCATGCACAGCTTCTGTTCTTTGTGGATATTTCTCACCTAGGAAATGGCTATGTCTAATTAATGCCAGACAGCACTATAACTGTATTTTCTTTCTTTCCCATTTCCAATTCTTAAACAAAAGTGTCTGCTGTGTTTAGTTGACAATATCTATTCCCATTCCATGAAATCGTGTGATGCAAGAATTCCAGCTCTATTCTTACTTCCTTGTGACCTTGGACAGGTTACAACTTCTCTGGGCTTTAGTTTTCTTTTCTGTAAATTGGGGGGAGGGTTGGACTAGCTACTATCTAAGGTCCCTTCCATCTGTGATGCTATGGTCTTTTGTCACAGAGGAAGAAAGATACACCTTTTTGGTCATAGATCGATGACTTGATGAACCAGGGATATAAGCAACATCAAAAAGAAATTATTAAAAGCAGGTGTAATAGATTGATAGATATAGATAATTATGATGATAATGATGAAATGATGATGATGATGATGATGATGATGGGGACCAGTGCCAAAAATCTAAACATTGCTACCACAAGCTACTCAGTCTTGTAGATGCTAAGAGGAGAAGGGATGATTAATCTCTCCTAGAGTAGAATATTGTGTTGGGAGGACCAAATGTCAATCCTATGATCTCCTAACTCTGTCTGGACCCTATTTTTTATAAAGAAGGAAGTGAAACACTTGACATTTTGAAAGGTTTCCTTTTGGTGGAAGGGGGGAGGGAACTCTTCAAGAGATGGTTGTTAATGATTCTGCATTAACAATGAGGAATGGTTTTTTACACATAAATCTCAATATATTATCTATTTACTGCCAGTTATCATAATTGTGTGTCCTTTAGAGAAACTGAAAATTTGTTTTAATTTATACATAACAGATGCTTCATTTTTCTTGATGCAGGGAGTAAATCATTGCCCTGCAGTGAGAAGGTATGGCACATTCCCCCTTTGTGTTGGATGAATGCAAATCACAGGATCTTTGAGATGAAGGGAATATTCGTGGTCACCAAGCCAACTAGTACCTGAAAAAGAACCCCCTCTGTACCATACCCCAAAACTGACAATCCTCCCACCCTTCATTGGAAGGGCTCTAATAATGAAGAACTCCATCCCAGGGTAGGTTATTTCACTTTTGGATGGCTCACACTACTAGGATTTTTCTTTGTACATAAAGTCTAAATCTATGCCTTCACAGCATACATCCATGCTTCTAGTTCTGTCTTTGGAGGTCGAACAGAATAAGTCTAATACCCTTTCCATGTGATAGTCTTTCAAACATTTGAATAGTGGTCACAACTTTTCCAAGTCTTCTCTTCTTCAGGGTCAATATCCTCAATTTCTTCAACTAATCTTCAGGTGACAAGAACTAGAAAGTCTTAGATATTTTGGCTGCCCTTCTCCAAATGGTCTTCAGGACATCTATATCCTCCTCAAAATATGGTTGTTGTTCAGTTGTTTCAATCATCTGATTCTTCTTGAACCCATTTGGGGTTTTCTTGACAGAGATACTGGAATGGTTTGCCGTTTCTTTTCCTAGTTAATTTTATAGATGAGGAAATTGAGGCAAACAGGATTAAGTGATTTGCCCAGGGTCACACAGCTATCAAGTGTCTGAGGCTGGATTTGAACTCAGGAAGATGAATCTTCCTGACTACAGGCTCAGCACTTTATCTACTGCAGTGCCACCTAGCTGCCCCTTCTTAAAATATAGTACACACAATTGGATACAATATACCAGATGTGGTCTTATCCTGAGACTGTGAAGGAGCAGTCAGACAGGTAGGAGGAGAACAGGAGAGAGAAGCATCATAAAAACATACAAACAAAAAAACACCAAAAACCAAAAACTAGAAGGAAGAGAGTATCCAGGAGAAGAGGGTAATTGACAGTGTTGAAGGCTACAGAAAGACCAAGAAGGATGAGGATTGAGAAAAGATCCTTGGAGTTGGCAGTTAAGAGAGTAATAGTAATTTTAGAGTGTAATTTGAGTAGAATGATGAGGTTAGAGGCCAGACTGTAGAGAGTTCACTTTGGTTTGATGTGAATTGTTCTTGGTCAAATTATCTTGGCTCTTTGTGATTTCTGCTTCCTTTTCTAGATAGGGAGGTGATGTTAAGACTTGCAAGTGAATTGGATTTAAGTGAGGGAGAGCTGGGTAAAGTCACAAGTCTCATTCTCTCAATTGGAGGACGTTCCACTGTTGAGTGATGCCAAGCACAGCTGTGTAGACCAGGTGTATCCCAGGCTACCAGTATGAAAGAGAAGGAGCTAGCACATACATGGCATCAGTAACTGCTGGCTGTGGGCACTTGAAGTAGAGCAGAGTCTCTGGTTTCAGTTCCAGGGCATAAAGAAAATTTGTAGTTTGCAGCCACCCAGGGGAATTGCAGAGAGCAAGGTCATTTGTGGGACAGTGTGGCTGGGGGCCCTAGCTGTGGCTTAGGAGTGGAGTGGAGAGCCCAAGGTTGGACCCTGAGACAAACCTCAGAAAATAACAGTAAGAAGAACCTGAGGCTTGGAGCATTATTCCCCATACCTTGGGACTATACCTTGATTACAGTAATAGCTGTAAAAAGAAAATAAAACAACAAAGAAAGAATAGAAATGAGTAAGCAAAGGAGAAAGAGCCAAACCATGGATGGCTACTATGGGGATAGAGAAGATCTGGGTTCATAATCAGGGGAAGATAATGGAGCAAACAAAGCTACTCCTTTTTCAATGAGAAATGTCAAATAGTCTCAAGCACAAAGAGTTCTTGGAGGAGCTTGAAACTCAAATGAGAGAGATCAAGGAAAAATTAGGGGAAAAAAGAGCAATCCAAGAAAATCAAGAAAATTATGAAAAGAAAATCAACCAACCTGACATAGAGAATCAAAAACTTAGGGAAGAAAGTAATTCCTTGAAAACTAGAACTGAGCAAAAGGGAGCTAATAACATTCCAAGACGCCAAGAAATAATAAAAAAAATCGAAAGAATGAAAAAGTAGAAGAGAATGTGAGACATCTCACCAGAAACCTCCCCCCCCCCCCCAACAGATCTGGAGAATAGATCAAGGAGAAATAATATAAGAACAGTCAGACTACCTGTAAAGGGAATGGGAATTTGGAGATCTTCCATACCCCTTAATAGACCTGGGAGAAGGGAGTTTGAAGACCTCCCCTGCTGTGAAGGTAAACTCTACCCCCTGATAGGCTGAATGTGGTCACATGGAGCCTGGTGGAAGGAGTTTGCTGAGGAGAAGCAGAGCCCATAGGAAGCTGGTAGAGAGCTAGCTAGACAGTTGGAGACAGATGGAGGCAGTTGGGGACAGAGGAACTTAAGGCAAGGAGATAGAGAGTTTTTTGAGTAAATATTGATCTTGCATTGGTTCATGGGAAGACTAAAAGGTGCCATGGTCTCAGTATTATTATGGCTTCTGAATATCTTTGGTACTTTGACTTACTGATTTTGGGATTCGGTTTTTTGGTGTCTAAATAAATCCTTCAGTTCTAGCCTTTATCTGGAGAGTCTGGCATATTTTGCAATTGAACTTTATGTGATAGTTATAGTCATGGTCTTTATTGTGATTGTGGGCTCTGTAAATATTGTATTGGTGCTACACTACCTGAAAATCATGATTGAAAAATGAATCTTGATGTAATATTGCAAGAAATTATCAAGGAAAATTGCTCTGAAGTTCCAGAACAAGAAAGCAAAGCAGAAATAGAAAAAAAAAATCAACCAATCTCCACCTGAAAGAGATCACTGGAGAAAAACTTACAGGAATATCATAGCCAAATTTCAAAGCAACAAGAAAAAAACAATTTAAACATTTCAACATACAATAAAGATTACACAATACCTAGCAGCTACTATGTTGAAGGACCATAGGTCTTCAAATAGTATCTTTCATAGAGCAAAAGAGCTGGGGTTTAACCAAGAGTAACTTACCCAGCAAAGTTAACTATAATGTTGAATGAAAAAAGATAGACATTTAATGAATGGAAAGACTTTCAGGTATTTGTGACAACACCAGCAGAATTCAAAGGAAAATCCATCATATAACATACAGGAGAAATATAAGGTAAACATTAAAGATCAGTTATAACAGACTCTGAGGTAAAATTGTTTACTTCTTATATGTGAAAATATTATCAGTACTCTTATGACTGTCATCATTATTTGGGTAGTTTGAAAAAAAAAAGGATTGGGTTAAGTTGTGTATGATGAGGTTATTCTAAAAAAATGAAACTGTGTAGGGAGAGATAAAAAGGAGCAATTATCTCATACAAATGAGGCATAAAAGGAAAAATTTATACAGAAGTTGTATACCTAGAAAGGTATAAAAATCTTCTAAATACAGAAAGAAGAGGGCAAGAGGATAGGGCAGGGGGAAAGGATAAGAGAGGGTCTCTTGACAGAATGAGTAGGCTAAGGGATCGGAGGGGAAGGTATCAGATAAAAAATAAAGCAGAGGAGTAAGGAGGGATGGGAATAGGGTGAGAAAGATAATAAGAAGTAATAAGTGATTATAACTTAGAATGTGAATGGGATGAATTTATCCATAAAATGCAAACTGATAGCAAATTAAAAATCTGAATTCAACAGTATATTGCTTTCAAGAAATGCTATAAAACTGAGAAATACACACAAAGATAAAATAAAGGTTAGGAGTGGAATTTATTATGTAAAAAAAAAAGGAGGGGTAGGAATCATGATCTCAGACAAAGTTAAAGCTAAAATAGATTTAACCAAAGAGAAAAATAGGGAAATCACACTCTGTGTTTTAGATCATTTAAAATAACTAGACAGTATAAAATATCTGAGAATATACCTGCCAAAATAGACACAGGAACCAAATGAACATAAATAATAAGTCACTTTTTATTAAATCATATTTAAATAATTGAATTAATATTTATTGTTCATGGATAGGTAAAGCCAAAATAGTAAGAAAATGACAATTCAATGTAACTTATCTATTTATTCAATGTCTTTCCAATTAAATTACTAAAAATTATTTTATTGAGTTAGAAAAAATTATAACAAAGTTCATATGGAAGAATAAAAGGTCAGAGACTTCAAAGAAACAAGGAGATAAAAGCAGATTCAGTAGTAACAGACCTTAGACTATAGTATAAGGTGAGAGCATTGATAAAATATAAAAGGAATAATTTTGATTATTTTAAATTAAAAATTTCTTGTATAAATAAAACATATGCAACCAAGAATAGAAAGAATGTAGAAAATTGGGAAAAAACTTTCATCTCTCAGGATGTGATTGTGTTGGAATATTGCTGTGGTGTGGGAAAAGAGCTGGTTGATTTAGAAAAACACAGAAAGACTTGGCCCTATGGAGGAAGATGCTATCCACCTTCAGAGAAATAGATGGCTGATGGAAATAAGCATAGTGTGGTATTACATATATGTGTATGAGTGTATATATGATATATATATATATGTGTGTGTGTGTGTGTGTGCATGTTTATAGATACTTATCTATATGTGTATATGTGTGCATATGCATATATATACATACATATGTATATATGTATGTATGTGTATATGTATGGGGAGGGAGGGGTAAAATAGAAAGTGCACAGCAGAGAGCAAAAGAAAAACCACAAGGAACCAAAGAAAAGCTGGGCAGGTTTGAAAACAATGTGTAGTATTTTTTATATAGGTTTTTTTGAAATGGAAATTTCTTGTTTTATATTGAATCCTCTCTTAGGTTCTGCTGTGTTGTTTTGGGAATGGGAATCTGAAGATCTTCCCTGCCCCTTGGCCCCTTGATAGGCTTAAGTGACTCTGAGAACCTTCCCTGATTTGAAAATATACTCTGCCCCCTAACAGGCTGAATGTGGTCACATGGCGCCTGTGGTGGGAAACTTGTTTTTCAGGAACTCCCATACCTTATTGCTTTGTGATTGGGCAGTCGGTCAAGAGGGTTGTGATATTCTCTGATCCAGGAGAAGGCTAAATATACCCTGATGTGAGTTTTTGCTTTGGGGCTCACTTTGGAAAGAGTTGTGTGATTTGGCCAGACGAGACTGTGGGAAAGCCGTTGAGACCCCCTGGCTTTGAAAACCCAGAAGTTGGTGCTTCCCTCTCTGGTAACTATCTAGGTATGGATGTAATGGTCAGATGGCTGGAAGCCCTGTCTGCTGATCTCTTTCTCTGTCTGTATTTTTTTGTCTGCTTATAACTTCTGTTTGTATTCTCTGAAGTTCAGGGTGCTGACTTTTCCCCCTGAACTAGGTAAATGATATATGTTTGATTGAAGTAAGAATGTTAACCCATTTTGAGTTGCTTTCCTTTAGAAAAGCAGATCTAAGAACCTGTGCTAGCAGCTATCCTGGGTATGCTAGGGTGCTTGCTGCTACATGTGTACATGGCAATGTTTTTTTTCTCATTTTGTATTTAAGTTTAAAATAAATAATAAATTTTACCAAAAAAGGTGCTTTAGAAATACTATTTCATACCATCATCTAACGCCATACACCAAAGTCAAGTCTAAATGGGTGCATGATCTAGGTATAAAGGCCGATACTGTAAATAATCTGGGGAAGCAAGGAATAGTTTACTTGTCAGATTTATGGAAGAGGAAGGACTTTATGACCAAAGAAGAATTGGAGAGCATTACAAAATGCAAAATAGATAACCTTGAATACATTAAATTGAAAAGTTTCTGTACAAACAAAGCCAATGTAACCAAGATTAAGAGGGAGGGGGGAAATTGGGAAAGAATATTTACAACCAATGTCTCTGATAAAGAGCTCATTTCCAAAA
>JAQQSV010016390.1:0-11850 GCA_028646515.1 Pseudochirops corinnae | reverse complement strand
TCCTCTATTCTATGTAAATTTCTGTTATGTAATTGCATCTTTACCCTATAAAAATCCATCTTGCTTTCTCTAAAGTTGCTAGTTGCTCTTGGAACTTAGCCTGCTTCATGAGAAGTAGCAATCTCAATAAATACCTATACTTGCACTAGAGGTGGTCTGAATTCTTTGAGATGGTTCCACCACAACACATCATGAAACCACAACAGTTTTAGAGTGGGCAGAGACCCCACCTCAACAGTTTTTGGTGTCCCTGGGCTTAAACTGCAACAGTAGGAAAAATTATCTGTCACGTGTGAGTTAGCTGACTTCAAAGGTACCTTCCAACTCTAGGACTCCATCCATCAGTGTCAATAATATCTGATTTATGTTTTTTTCTTTTATATTGTATGATTCTTGTCCGTATAGTTCCACAAATCTAAGATATTTATATATGATCTACTTTTTATGCTTCAGGAAATTGAGAGCCAGGAATTTTAAGTGACTTGTCCATGATCACAGTAGTGTGGCTAGTATTAAAGGCAGGAATCAATTCTCAGGTCTTCTTGACAGCAAATCTATCCATTACAACAAACTGCTATCAATTAACTAGGTGCAGAATTGAATAGGAGGAAGAGACTGGGCTTGATCATACTTGAAACACTATGTAGCTCTTTTCAAATAATATCACACTTTTCAAAAGTCCTATCTATTTAACATCACAACATTCCCTTTGTGACGGTAAATGGTCGTGAATCATGAAACATCATGACCTCAAAAGAATTAAAATTGTAAGTGACCTCAAGGGCAATAGAAAGATGCAGTAGTTCTAGGCAGACTTCAGTATATTACCAACTTGTACATAAGAGTATTGCAGATGATACCTTATTAGGAACATGTGTGATCAGAAGATAGAATGAAGAATGCTAGAATGAAGTGCAACAGGTATTAACCAGAGGAAGGCAGCTACTCCCCTAGATCATAAAGACCTTGAGGCAGGAATTATATCATTTTTCATCTTTAATTCCCTTAGTCCCTGGAATATACATTTATTACTATTATTGTCTTCACCCTTGACCGGAGTGGCTTCTTTCTCCCGCAATTCCTCCCGCAATCTCCATTGTGAGGAAAGGCAGCAGCCTTCTTTCATTCTCCAGATTTCACAAGCCACCTTTCCAAACCTACTCCCTTTTCAAGCTTCTTTTAATATGTTGTCTTTCTACGTTAGAATGGAGGCGCTTTCTTTTTGTATGTGTCGAGCAAAGTGCTTGGCACTTGGCTTCTTGATCTTCATCTGACTTTTGGTACTCCCCGGTATCTAGCAGGTTATTCAATAGATAAGTAGATCTCTAGTAGATAAGTAGGTCTCTTATAAATATTTGTTGAATGGTATAGTAGGATGAGTACAACACTCAGAGGCAGAAGATCCACGTTGGCATCCTGGCTTCTGGTTGTGTGACTACTGAAACCACAATCTCTTTGAACCTCTTTCCTTATTAGTGAGAGATTATTTGCACGACCTACCTCACAGGGTTGCTTGTGAGGAGCAACTTAGCTAAGGCTTATAAAACACTTAGTAAATTTTAAAACTTATGAACTTTTAACTATCCAACTGTAAACTACTGCTGCTGCTCTTATTACAATAATGGGGAAATGAAATCCCCACGTAAAATTAAGAGCATCTAATCTAAACTTGGTAGTCAGATCAATCAGGATTCTCAGCAAGGCTCTGCAAGAGGCCTTGAGGTGAAGGAGCTAGCTCGACCAACCAATTTAAAAATGCCTGTGGGTTGATGATGGTTTCAGGCGTTCTTCCTAGTTCAAATGCAACTAACTCGGAACCTAAAAAAAGTTCCAAGACTAGTAGGAAAGTTCTTCCTAAAAGTTGTAGCTCTGGGGTGTAAGGTCTTGAAGTATTTACTGCTGGGTCGGGGGATGGAGCTGCGGCCAAGGAAGGTCCTAAGGGGAACCTCATCGTTCTAGGGAAAAGGGGCATCTAGCTAGCGAAGGGGAGGAGTTTGGGGATGAGGAGCCTGGGGCTGTTTCCCAAGTAAGAGGAGGCACGAAATCCGGTTGTCAATGGAAGCCAGCCAAGTGAGAGCCCAGAGGGAGAGACGTGTGTGTGATGTTTGGTTTTTCCCAAGCCCGTGGACGTCTTCTTCGTAGTTCACAAAACTCCATACCCTTTGCAAGCTCCTGTCTCGCACCGCACACACCGGCCCTTCCTTTTCACCAGGTGCACACACTTGGGAGGCTTTGTCTGGCGGGTGGGAGCAGGAGGGAAAACCTAAGCCTCGGGAGAGTCGGGGAGCCGCCGCGGCCGTCAGAGTTCGGATTGGAACTTTCTCCCTCTCTTCTCCCCACCGCCTCACTTTTCTTTTCCCCTCCCCCTCTCCCTTCCCCTCCCGCCTCAGCACAGTCCTCGTGCTCGCCCAGCACCTCGCGCCTACAGAGTCCGTGCCCGCCCCTCCTCCACCGGCGGGAGTCCGCTGTCCCCTCCTTCCCCCCTGCTCAGGACGCCGCGTAGCTCTCCCACCACCGCCCCCTTCCCGAGCCGCGGACCGCCCGAGGGGGAGGGAAAGAAGGCGGTCAGGGGGAGGAGCTGCAGCTGCCGCCGCGGTAGCCGAGTCCCTGGGCCATGTCCGGAGGAGGAGGAGGAGACGGTGCCGGAGGCGGCCCCCAGCCGGGATTTAAAGGCGCGCAGCGAGCGATGCGGCCGGCCATGACCCGGGGGCTCCCGTGAGGGGGAGCCCAGGGAACTCGCTCGGTGGGCGCCTGGACAAAGGAGCATGGGGGGCGCTCGCTCTCCTGCGCCTGCTCTTCCTCCTCCTCGGCGCCTCCGCCTGCTCCCCGCCGCCATGAGGATTCGGGCGCTGCCGCCAGCCCGCGGGCAGCCCCGGCGCTGACTCCCCCCTGCCACCCGTCCTCTCTCCTGCGCTCGAGGCCCGGTCCGACCGTCCCTCCCTCCCTCCGTCCGGCCTTCCCTCCGCGCGGCCTCCCCTCGCCTCGCCCCGAGCATGAAGCGGCCGGGCGGCTCCGCGGGCGAGCTACGCTGCCCCGCCCGCCGGCGCCGCCGCCTGCTGCTTGGCTGGCTGCTCTGGATCGCCCTGTGGGAGAGCGGCCCAGGCGCCGTCGCTCTGCCCCCGGGCTGCAAGCACGACGGGCGGCCCAAGGGCGCCGGCAAATCCCCGACCGGCGGAGCCGCGGCCGCCGCGGCCCCGGAAGGGAAGGTGGTGTGTAGCAGCCTGGACCTGGCGCAAGTCCTGCCGCCGGACACGCTGCCCAACCGGACGGTCACCTTGTGAGTATCCCGCGGGAGGGGAGGAGGGAGGAGGAAGGAGGAACCCCCCCCCCCCCCAACCCAGGGCAGTGCAACTTGGAAAAGTAACTGCCCTGCCAGCAACAAGGTGCCTTTTGTCTAAACCAGCCTGCGCTCCCCGTCCACACTGGCTCCTCGTCGGCGGTGTGTGTGTGTGTGTGCTGATGGCAGCCCCCCTGCTCTGTGGGCTCTGCCCCCAGGACAGACCCGAGTATTGTAAACTGATCGTCTTCTCTCTGGCCCCTTTGCCAAGTTTCCGCGGGTTCTCTCGGGGCTTCTCTGCGGTAACAGTTTCAGATCTAAACACCAAACAAAAGCCAACATTTTCTGAGTTGGTCCTAGCCCTGGAGAGAGCTCCTCGCCCCAACCCAGGAAGCCGACGCTTAGGAAAGTTGAAGCCCGGTCGGGGTATGAGCATGAAAAGTTTCAGGATGTGCCCAGCGTTCCAAAAAGCTGCTTTTGCAAATTGGCCCGTGGCTCTGTAGACAACTTTGCCCTTACCGCATGAAAAATCGGACCCTAACGACCCCGTTTATGTAATTTTTACTTTTCTAATCTGTGAAATGGCTGCCCCCACTTTGTGTTTCCCTATTCCTTCCCAACCCCTTGCAGTGTTTACTTCTCTATCACTGTACTCAAACTATTCTCCCATGTAGCTAATGAGCTCCTGATCACTTAATCCAAGGTTTTTTTTTTTAACCCCCCCATCCCCCAAATTCTCATTGCCCTTGACCTCTCTCCAGCATTTGGCACATTTAACAACCTCCTTTTTCTTTCTCCACTCTTTCTGTATGCTGTTTTCCACTCTGGCTTCAGACAAACTTCTGGTTCTCCAATTTTCTCTGATTGCTCCTTTGTTTCCAGTGGTTTCTCCAACCCTAAGTAAGACCTGTGCTCCTCAGGATGGCCATCTCTGCTTTTTGTTCAGTCATTTTCAGTAATGTCTGACTTTTCAAGACCCCATTTGGGGTTTTCTTGGCAAAGATACTGGAATGGTTTGCTATTTCCTTCTCTAACTCATTTTACAGATGAGAAGATTGAGGCAAACAGGCTTAAATGACTTCCCCTGGGTCACACAGCTAATAAGTATCTGAGGCCAGATTTGAACTTAAAGAAATGAGTCTCCCTGATGCCAGGTCTATCACCCTATCCACTGCCCCACCTAGCTGCCCTGTCTCTGCTTACTCTTCCCCCTTGCTCCTCCCATACATCAATAAGCTATAGTTTGGGTATCTTAATTATCACTTGTAGGCAGATAACTTCCGAATTGCCTGTCTCCAGACTAGGTGCTGGTTGATTGATTGAGCTTCAGACCTACCTGGCTGGTAGGACACATCTACCTGGGTGTCCTGCAAGTACTCACAATCTTATCTTTATGTTAAAACCTATTTCTCAATTTTTTCTGAGGAGGTACCACTCATAGGCAGTTTTCATATTTGGAAAAGTGTTATCTAACAAGCTACATCTGTAAATCTTTTGCCTCTTTTTTTTCTTGCCATAACCCTAATTAGTTAAGATTCTTGACTAAAAATGACTAAATTGACTTCTCACCAATTTATTGTGACAATAGTCTTTAAAAAGGTCCATACTGCTGCCAGATGAATTTTCCTTTTTCATAGATCAGGTCATGTCAGAGGCTGTGTGGTGCAGTGGGTAGAATGCTGGGTTTGGAGTCAGGAAGACCTGAGTATGAATAGACACTTGGTCTGTGATGCTAGACAAGTCTGTCTGTCTTAGTTTCCTCATCGATAACATGGAGAGTAAATAGCACCTGTCTATCAAGGTTGTTCTGAGGATGGAGTGAGGTCGTATTTGTCAAGTACTTAGCACAGGGCCAGGCATGTAGTGGGCACTTAATAAATGCTTGTTTCTTTCCTTCCCTGGCTCCCTGTTGCTTATCAACTAAACTTGAGACTCCAGTCCTGGCTTTGAAGGCCCTCTAAATGTCACCCAACCTGTGCTACACACTATAGACCATTCTTCATTCCAACTTTATGGGCATGTCACTTTTTATTTATTTATTTATTTTTGCTTTTCTTTATATCTGAAATATCCACTCTCCTCACTATCAAGCCCCTTAAATTCCTGCTCATTATTTAAAACTCACCTAAAATTCTGTTTTCTTCAACTGCTTAGCAGTCACCTTTCCAGGCCTCCCTCTTCCTCTCATAACATTTTGTACCTCTCTAAGGGACTTATGTATTCTTTTTTATTATAGTTATGCATATGTCATAGTCCTTCCTCAAGATCAAACCTGAATTATAGGTTAAAAACTTCTTTTAAAAAATCTGGGTTTTTTTCTTTTTAAACATAACTCATTTCTCAATGACTGTCCCCCATAGAATGGTCTCTTGTAACAGAGAAATGAAATTTAGTGAAACAAATGAAGGTGCTGTTTGACAGTGTGTGCCGCATCAGCACCTATAATCTACCACCTCCGTGAAGAGAAGGAACTGTAATTATTCCTACAGGATATTGGCTAGAAGTGGATAGATTGTGAGACTTTTGACAAAGTATGCTAACTTTACCAATTTTTCTTTGTTGGTATAATTAAGAAAAAAGTACCTCTTCTAAGAATGTCAAAGTACATGCTTCTAAGAATGTCAAACTCCCTTTAAGGCTCTTTAGTGCCATGTCTTAGTGGAGACTTTCCTGATTCCCACAGTTATTAACACCCTCCTCAGTTACTTTGTATTCATGTTTATGTACATATATACACACACATATACATATATATGTGTTTTGTCCTTTCATGTCTGCCCTCCCCCCCCCAACTATTAGCTCCTTGAGCGCAAGGAATTGTCTTTGTATTCCTAACACAAAGCTTATCACTTAGTAACTGCTTAATAAGTGCTTGTTGCATTGACTAAAATACCCCAGGCAAGTAAATCACTGTGAAATTTAAAAAAAAAAAAAAAGGGTTTCATATGAATTTTCAGTCTGAGTGCACATCTTGGAATTAGGAATAAATATTATTAGTGTTATTTTTTTATAAGTAGTTTATATTTCTATTTGAGTTAGTCTAACAAAGTTTAAACTACAGTGCTTGGTACACAATAATTACTTAAATTTAACAAATACTTTTAGGTTGATTGTTATTTCCTAGTTTTTGGGGCACATAAATGGGTAAATAACTTTAAGAACAAATAATTTAATTGTTTTATTTCACTATCCATTTAGTGATACTGATTTATGGCCAGAATCTTTGGACTCAAAATCTTTGGTAGAATAATATGAGGATGAACCCAGTCTTACCAGTCACCTCCAGAACAATCCAGTATTAGAGAATCGTTAGCATACTCACATTGTTCTTGGTATGAGGAGAGAACACTTAGCAGGTGTTTTTGAAAAATTTTTATTCTGAATTGGCTTCATTTACTTTGATTCTGGTTTTGGCTTCATTTGTCTGAAAATTTTAAATTTAAGTCCACCTTGTTCAGATAAATTCCTAATAAATATGTTTGTGCTTTTACTTTCTGGAAAGACTGAAATGTAATTGATATATCCTGCAGAAAATTATTTTTTTCAATATGTAACTTGGGTGTTTTTTTTTTTGTTCTTCAAAAACTGGCTTATTGATGTTTGTTTTTAACATATACCACCCTAATTTAACCTACTCTTAGAGTGAAAAAGTTAGGCAAAACCAGTTAACACAGTTACTGAATATAATATTTTGTTCCCATAGACCATCACATTCTTACTAAGAGCTGTATTTTGTCATCATATTTTATAAAAATGAAGAAGTAGGCATATGCATTACTAATAATAATTACATTCATATAATGCTTTAAGGTTTGCATAGTGCTTTGCATTCATTATATACTAGTTTTGTTTTAGTAATAATACTGCTTGTGAGTTTTTCCCTAATTGATATCTTCTCTTTGAGATGATTAAATTTTTCCTTCATTCTTTCCCTCCTTCTCTTTGCAGCAATGAGAAAGAAAAATAAAAACAAAAACTTTGCTTCTTCAAGCACAATAAATTCCCACGGCCCAGGTCCAAAATATGTACTTCTCTTCTGCATGTAGCAGAGAGCATTAATCATCAGTTAATCTGTAATCATGCTTAATCATTCTGTTGATCAGAGTTTTATCTTTTTTTTTTAAGATATGTTGATTAGTTTTGTTGGACTCTTTGTGACCCCATTTGGGTTTTTCTCTTTATTTTGCTTTTTTGGAGGGGGGAAGACAGGGCAATTGGGGTTAAGTGACTTGCCCAAGATCACACAGTTAGTAGGTGTTAAGTGTTTGAAGCCTTATTTGAACCCTGGTGCTCCTGACTCCAGGGCTGGTGCTCTATTCACTGTGCTGCCTGACCACCCTCATTTGGAGTTTTCTTGTGAAGATACTGGAATGGTTTGTCATTTCCTTCTTGGACTCATTTTACAGATTGAGGAAAATGAGACAAACAAGGTAGAGTGACTTGCCCCAGTTCACAAAGCTAGTAAGTGTCTGAGGTCACATTTGAACTCAGGTCCTCTTGACTCCAGAGTTGGCACTCTATCCACTGTGTCACCTAGCTGCCCTCTAGTTTGTTGTTGTTGTTTTTAACAGTGTTCTTATTTTATAATTGTTTCTCTTGTATCTGCATATTTCATTTTTTAAATCAATTCATGCAAGTCTTCCCAGCTTCTCTGAAAATGTCTCTTTCATCATTTTTTGCAGCACAATACAGTACTCTATTCCATTCTTATTCCTTAATTTGTTCAGTCATTCCCCAATTAATGGGCATCTCCTTAGTTTCTAGTTCTTGCAATTAAAAAAAACTTTCAGAAAAAATTTTTGCACATATGGGACCTTTTTCTCTTTCTTTGATCTCTTTGGGATTTAGGCTTATCTAGATCAAAGGGTATGCATGCAGAGTCTCTTTACTTTTTTGTATTATTGATCTCTTTGACAGTTTGATAAAAATTTTGGAAATCTCCTATAATCTGAAAGCATAAAATACGTGGGATTACCAAAAAAAATCATCAATTATTGAAAAACAATTATCAGCATATTTTTAAAAAAGTTCAGCTATGCCAGATTAAGCCTTCCTGCCTAAATGACTTTTTTTAAAAAGTCATTTTCCAAATTTACTTTTTAAATTTCCAAATTGCTTTTTAAAAAAATCCAATTCACAACTCCCCCAACAGTGCATTAATATACCTATTTTCCTCTAACCAGTTTGCTTCAGTCTGCATTCAGACTCCACAACTCTTTCTCTGGATGTGGATATCTCTTTCCATCATGAATCTTTTGGAGTTATCTCATAACCTTACATTGCTGAGAGGAGCCCAGTCTATCAGTTAGTTGTCACACATACGTTGTGTCTATAATTGTGTACAAATTTCTCCTGGTTCTGCTCTTCTCACTCAACATCAGTTTACATTAAATCTGTCCAGGTTATTATTAAGTCCGTCTACTCCTCATTTCTTATAGCACAATAGTATTCCATTACATTTGTATACCACAACTTGTTCAGCCATTCCCCTGTTGATGGGCATCCCCTTGATTTTCTGTTCTTTGCCACCACAAAAAGAGCTGCTATAAATATTTTTGTACATACGGGTCCTCTTCCCACTTCTGTGATCTCTTTGGGATACAGCCCTAGAAGTGGTATTGCTGAATCAAAGGGTATGCACTTACTTATAGCCCTTTGGGCATAATCAATAGTGATTTAGAGCATTTTTTCATATGCTTATAAGATATCTTTAATTTCATCCTCTGAAAACTGCCTGTTCATATCCTTTGACCGTTTATAAATTGGGGAATTTATCAATTTGTATTCTTACAGATTTGTCTCAGTTCTCTGTATAATTTTAGAAATGAGGCCTTTATCAGAGACACTGGTTGTAAAAATTCTTTTCCCAATTTTCCACTTCCCTCTTAATCTTGGTTACATTGGTTTTATTTGTACAGAAATTTTAAATTTAATGTAATCAAAATTATCCATTTTGCATTTTATAATGCTCTCTAACTCTTGTTTGGTCATAAAATCTTCCCTTCTCCATAAATTTGACAGGTAAACTGTTCCTTGCTTTCCCAGATTGCTTACAGTATCCTCCTTTATACCTAGATTGTGCATCCATTTAAACTTGATTTTGGTATATGATGTTAGATATTGGTCTGTGCCCAGTTTCTGCCATACTATATTCCAATTTTCCCAGCAGTTTTTGTCTAAGAGTGAGTTCTTATCCCCAAAACTGGGGTCTTTGGTTTTATCAAACAGTGAATTACTATAGTCACTGACTGCTGAGTCTCATGTAACCAGTCTATTCCATTGATCCACTACTCAATTCCTAAGCCAGTACCAAGTAGTTTTGATGACTGCTGCTTTATGATACAGATTAAAGTCTGGTACGGCTAGGCCACCTTCCCTAGCATTTCTTTTCATTAATTCCTTTGATATTCTGGACCTTTTGTTCTTCCAAATGAACTTTGTTACTATTTTTTTCCAGCTCTATTAAGTAATTTTTTGGTTGATAGATTGGTATGTCTCCTTTGTTTTTTATACACTTAAAAAGCTTATTCTGAGAAGGGGTTTATAGACTGCCAGAGAGATCCGTGACACAAAGAAGTTAAGACCCCATGAGATTCTTGGGAATTCATGAAGTAGAGTTAGTTTATTCCCTTCCCACCTTTTCTTTCCCCAAATGAAGAGAGGACATATTCAACAATAGTGAAGGAAAAAATAAAAACTGTCTTTCATACAACAATAAATTAAGTGGTGTTTTTTTTTGATCACTTAAATCTCAGTACACCAGTAAGTTACATTGCGAGGTCCGATTCAAGACATAGTTTCAGCTCTAATTCAGCAATGCAATAAACTTTGATTAAGCCAGTTTTGTACAGGTACTGTGCTAGATATTGATGATAAAAAGACAAAAATGAAAACTGTTACTTGTCTTAAAACTATTATAATTTTAATCTTAGCATGTCTTCATTAGAAATAGGTAATGTTAATTTAAAAATTTCCTTTCTTGATATGTTTATTAGACATAGCATACCTAAAGGTTCAGCAACTAATTAGACAATATGCTAACCTTGTAGGCAAAATAGAGAGATGTAGACCATTTCATATTCAGTTAGATTCAGAACTGTTTGAATGACTGAGCCCAAAGAATCGACATTAGTCCCTAAAGGTCTCTAAAGAACTGTCCCAGGCAGCTATCCTTGGTCTTGTACTTGGATATAAGCATAGATAACATATCTGACACATAGATGACATATTTAAACATCTCTACACAGTAGATGATTAACAAATATTTGTTAATGCTTATGTTAATAATTAATTAATGAAACTGAACTTTAAAGGGTGGCTAACACAGTAGATGATAGAATCCAAAAAGGTTTTGATGACCAGAATGGTGGAACATCTTTTTTTTTTTTTTTCTTTTGGTCTTTTTGGAGGGAGGAAGGCAGGGCAATTGGGGTTAAATGACTTGCCCAAGGTCACAAAGCCAGTAAATGTTAAGTGTCTGAGGCTGGATTTGAACTCAGATCCTCCTGACTCCAGGGCTGTGTTCTACTCATTGCGCCACCTAGCCGCCTTGAAACATCTTAAATAAGATGAAATTTAATAGAGATAAGTGTTAAGTCTTTACATTTGTCCATTTGATTCCTTGATTACCAAGTACAGGATGGGAGGAGGTGTGACTAAGAAATACTTTATATGAAAAAAAGATGCAGTTTCAGTAGCTGCATGTTCTATATTAGGAAATAATATGATATAACATCTAAAAAAATTAATGGAATATTACTGTCCTCTTAGTTCATCTTGCTAGATTAGAACATTTGGAGGTGATAATCCTGCTGTACTTTGCCATGGTTAGAAAATATTGTGTTTAGATCTTCAATTTACGAAGGCAGTTAATAGTGTCCCACATGCACCCCACATTCTTTATGTCCAAAAAAACTTACCTTCCCTCTCTCCTCCCAAACTCAGACCCCTGCTGAACTTTTCTATATCTATTGAAGATACCATCATTCTTTCCATCTCTCAGGATTTTAGTTTTGTCATTATCCTCATAGTGTTCTCTTCCCTGTCTCACATATCCAATCAGTTGCATCTATTCTTTTCTTGCTACTAATGGAATCACTTTCTTAGTTTAGGAATGGCCTCCCAGTTGGTCTTTCTTTCTAGTTTTCCTTGCTTCTTTGAGCATAGGGATGACCATATCACTCCTTTACTTGGAAAGTGACAGTGATTTGTTGTTTTTTCTAGGATAAAATATAAACTCTTTTTTAGCTTAAAAAAAAAATAAAGGACCCGTGATTTCATCAGTGTAGCAATACAGCTTATAGTCTAAGCAATGAAATTAAAGAATTGCTCTGTCCAGAAAACTTACCATGGAACTGACCTCATGGTGAACTTAGCTAGCCTAGTCTTTGAACAATATAGACATATGGTCCATTGTAGAACCTGTACTCCAAAATACTTTTTACTTTAATTGATTGGATTTGCTAGAATTCGTACTTTAATGACATAACTTTTTTTTGAATAACTTGTTTATTTACTTTTAGTTTACAAGATTCAGTTCCACAATCACTTGAATTTCAGATTTTCTCCCCTCC
>JAQQSV010016389.1:0-11851 GCA_028646515.1 Pseudochirops corinnae | reverse complement strand
AACAGAAGCTTTGAAAAAACTAGACACCAAAAGTCTTTGGAAATGCAACAAGTCTTTGGAAGTCAGTTAACATTTTACAGGATGGCAGCAGGTTTCAAAGTGTTTAGATTTGTATAGCACAAATCTATGCCAAAACCGCATCTCCTGGGCATCTGTATGAGAACTGACCACCAAGATCAAATATGTTGGCTTGCTACAGGACAGGGTCAAAGGAGAAAAGAGAATAAATGGTGGGGGCAGGATAGGATGGAGGGAAATATATTTAGTCTTTCACAATATGACTACTATGGAAATATTTTGTATAACATGTATAACCTATATTGAATTGCATGTCTTCTCAATGGGGGTGGGTGAGGGAAGAAGCAAGAGAATCTGGAACTCAAAATTTTGAAAACAAATGTTAAAAAATTGTTTCTATGTGCAACTGGGAAATAAGATGTACAGGCAATGGGGAATAGAAATCTATCTTGCTCTACAAGAAAGTAAGGGGGAAGGAGGTTTAGGGGTTTATAAGAGAGGCTAGACTAGGGGAAGAGGTAATCATGCTTGCCATCTTGGGATGGGAGTTAGGGGAGAGAGGGGGAGGAAATTTGGAACTCAGTCTTGTGGAAATGAATGTTGAAAACAATGAATAAATCAATAAATAAATTGGAATTGATTGTGTGACATGGGAGACGCTGGCACAGGACCCCCCCCCCCCAGCATTGTTGTGTCCTCATCAGAGAAGTTGCTGTGCTCTCTGAACAAAGCAGAATTGAAGTAGCTCAAAAGAAATGAGAGATGCGCAAAGTTAGGGAATCCACCCCAAATGTTCACATGGTCTATTTGTGCCTGCTCTGTGGTAGAGCATTTCAAGCTCATATTGGTCTGATCAGCCACATGGGTACTTGACTCTAACATAGTGATGTCATTTTGGTCCTCTTTGGAATGAAGGACAACAACCAACCAGCCATTTGGAACTTAGCCTTCTTCACCAGACTCAGATAATTCTGAGTTTTAGCATTCCCAACTCTATCCCAACAACATCATTGTCATTCTTAAATAACAACAATAATAGTTAGCACTTATATAATCCTTAAAGGTTTGCAAAGCACCTTACAAATTTTAGTCTCATTCAATCCTCACAACAGCCCTGGGAAGTAGGTGCTCTTATCACCCCCATTTGAAGGATGAGGAAACTGAGGCAGATGGAGACTAAATGAGTCACTCAGGGTCATAGAGCTAGGAAGTATCTGAAGCCACATTTAGACTGAGGTCTTCCTGACTCTAGGTGCAATGCTCTGTCCACACACCACCCAGCTTCCTCTTTCATGTTTGCTCCCCATCACCTGCCTTTGCTTCCTTCTTTTGTATGTATATTTTAAAAGAATCTAAGTGTGTCCACGAGTCTCAAGCAGAAGTACAACTGACACTATGACTTTCTCTAATTTCTTTCATTCCCTTCTTGGCATACAGCAGGTGTTTAACAAATTCTTTTTCATTCATCCACTTGCTCATTCATCCATTCATTCCCACGGATACCAGTCTTGTACTTTGCATGATCACACTTCAGATTTGGACGTTATCCACAAGAGCAATGCTATTAGGTATATTTATATGTGAAATCTGCCCAGATAGAGACTAGGTGACCCTAAACGATTCTATAAACCCCCCCGGAGCAGATTAACTATACAATACCAGTCTCTGAATCTGCTTATGTTTTGACCCCAGAAGGGAATGCCATTCTTGCTTCAGAGAACAACTGAGATGAATTTGGCTCCTCAGGAACTTATTGGTCCATTCTTCTCATTCCAGGTTTCCCTTCAGCAAATTAGGAAGTCTTTTGATGGTTTAGTGTATCTGTGGCCCTCCAGTCCACCTAATGCCCTAGGTAGTTCTCTGGTTATCTAACTATCTCCTCCTACTAAGTAACAAACAAGGAAATACAAACAGGTAAACAGAAAAATTCCTACTACCTTAGAATTAACACAATTCAGCCAAATTTATATTATCCTCAAAGTTCAAAAAAGACACCTCAATTCTTTGTTGTAATAGTAGTCATTTTTCAGTCCTGTCTGACTCTTTGTGACCCCATTTGGGGTTTCCTTGGCAAAGATACTGGAGTGGTTTGTCATTTCCTTCTCCAGCTGATTTTATAGATGAGGAAACTGAGGCAAACAGTGACTTGCCCAGGGTCACACAACTAGTTAGTGTCTGAGGCCAAATTTGAACTCAGGTCCTCCTGACTCCAGGCCTTGCACTCTATCCACTGTGCCACCCAGCTGCCCCCTCAATTCTTTAGTATGAGACATAAGTTAGGGTATGAAATCTGGTAGGAATTTTAGATGTCATCTAGTTCACAGGTTTTTAACTAATTTTTGTGTTATGGTTATTTCATAACTAATTTTTGGCAGTCTTATGAGGTCTGTGAAACCCTTCTCAGAATCATGTTTTTACATACATAAAATAAAGGAAACAAATTATATTGAAATATTCTCTCTCCCTCTCTCTGTCTCTGTCTCTCTCTGTCTCTCTGTCTCCCCTTCCCTTTCCTCTCTCCCCTCCCCGCCCTCCTAGGTTCATATACTTTAGGCTAAGAATTCCTAATTCCAAACTTCTTATTTTATAGGTGAGGAAACTGAGTCCCTAGAGAAGGGAAGTGACTTGCATCAGATCATATAGTAAGTTCGTAGCAGGTCTGGGACTAGAACCTGGGTCCTCTTACTTAACACGGTCAGTAGCTCTATGGCTGAATGCCCCTTCTGGGCATAGATTAAATTCAACCCAACAACAAACTTTCATTCAATTTCTCAGCATTCAAAGTTTTATGCTTGGGGTTATGGACAAGAAACAAGTATGTCATGGTCAAGGAACTCATAGTCTGGTTGGGGAACAAAGCCAAGTGCATGAAAGGCAGGTACCATAAAAGAGATGCAGTGAAGGACAGATTGATTCCAGCAGAAATGGGACTAATATGTAAAGTTATAGAAAGCCAGATTTCTTACCGTTGGAATTTTCCACCTTCCAAAATCAATAACTCCCTAGTAGAGACATTTAAGAGGATGCAGGCTGGGGACAGCTAGATGGTGCAGTGGATAGAGCCCAGGAGTCAGGAGGACCTGAGTTCAAATTTGACCTTAGACATTTGACACTTACTAGCTATGTAGACCCTAGGCAAGTCACTTAACCCAGATTGCCTTAAAAAAAAAAGATGCTGGCAGGGATGTTGTTGAAGGGGTTCCTTCAGTGGGAGGAACTAGAATCACAGAGTTACAATTTAAAAGGACCTCAAAGATCAGCTTAGTCCTATTCCTTCCTGAAGTATGAATCCTCCATTCTTGATAAGTAGTAATCCAGTGTCTGCTGGCAGACAACATACAAAGGATGGTAATTTACTGCTTCTTGAAGAATTCCATTTCATTTTGAGACAATTCTGATTTTTAGGAAGTTCTTCCTTATGTTCTATTATTATATATTATATGTACTATTATATTAGGAAGTTCTTCCTTATATACTTCCCTTGCTCTGTTGCTTTTGGTCCTTCCCTCTAAGACCAAGCAGGAAAAGTCTACTATCTTTTTTCATGGGGCAGCTCTTTCGATACTTGATGAGAGACTTTATGTATCCCCTAAGTCTTCTCTTCATTAAATACATCCATCTCTTTCATCTGATCATCCTGTAGCAAGGTCTTCAGTCTCTTCCCATGCCCCTCTTCCATCCCCATCACCTCTCCAATATGGTTGCCTTTCTCTGCATGTACCCTAACATGTTAATGTACTTCTTAAAATGTTACAGCCAGAACTGAACAGTATATTTTATGTCTTCTGACTAGTAGAGTTACCCGACTCAACTTGTTCCTTCACTCCCTCATCCCCCATCTCACCAGGGAAGTTTTCTTCCTGGTCTTCCTTAACCTGCAAGAAAGATGAGTCTGAAGTCTATGCCCAGTTCTTCTCTGTGGCTATGAGGACGGGTGAGGAAGGATTCATACTGAGGCTAACAGCCCTCTGGAGAGATCCTTCCTAACCTCCTTGGCCCCCAGGGAGCACGTTACAGAAAATCATCACAAGAAACCCAGAAGAATGCTTCTTCTCCCTTCGTCCTCTCCCCCTTTCATTTCTTCCATTTCTTCTTCTTTCTCCTCCTTTCCTTCCTCCTTACTTTCTTCCTCTCTTGCCTTCTTTTCCTGAAAGGGAGCTGGTCTTGGAGTCAAAAAGACCTGGGCTTAAATCCCACTTCAGACACTTTGTAAGTACATGGCCCTGGGCAAATCACTTAGCCTCTGCCCCTGCCTCTGTTTTCTCATCTATAATATGAGTAGATATGGACTTGCTGGCTTCTAAGGTCCCTTGCAGCTCTAAATTTATGAGCCCATCTCCTTCTATTTCTACTCCTCCACACCATTTTTGGAGGCTTGTTCTCCCTGCCTAGCCCAGACAGGATGTATGGCAGTAACTCTTGGGCCCAACCCCACTGCTGATTGGCACAGAAGTTTCAACCCCACTCTATTTCTGAATTGGATCACTTTGCTCCTTGACAGACTGCCTGTTGGCTCTCTGGTCCTGAAGGCTTGCCAAACTGATGCTGGACTTAGGGCAGAAGACATTCAATTGGCCCTACCACATCTCTGAACTCAAATGATCCAACAGTCTAAGCCTTTCCTGGGAGTAGGGACTATAGGCATGTTCTACCACACCTGGCCATAGCACTTTCTTCAGTACAGACCTAGGTAAGAGAAGAGGATTGCAGACAGCACATGATAGGAGGGAGAAAGAAATCACCATATCTGCCTACGTGGGGTTTTTAAAGTCTCTACCCGGTCTAGATCAAATTTAGACATTGTGTGTCTGAGTGCTGTTACTAACTAGATGTGTGGTTGTAAGCAAGTCACTTGCTCCTCTGAGCTTCAGTTTCTACATCTGTAAAATGGGAATGTTAACATCTTTCTATCCATTTCACAGTGAAAATCATTTAGGCTAGTAAATATGAAAGCATTTTGCTTACAGTAAAATTCTATAAAAAAAGATTGAGTCTACACATGCAGACACCTCTTCTCCCTTTTCCCTTGGCCCCTAACATAGGATCTGATCCCTTCTCAATATAACCTGGGTCATCTGTCTGGAAGACGTTAGGTGGCATAGTAAATGGAGCATTGGACTTGGAGGCAGAGAGACATGAGTTCAAATTCTCTCTGAGACACTCCCTAGCTGTGTGGCCCTAGTCACTTAACTTCATTTCTGTCAACCTGCTTTCTCATCTATAAAATAGGGATTGTAGTAACGACTATATCCTAGGGTTATTTTGAGGATCAAATGAGATCATGTATGTTTGCGAAACTTAGAGCCCTATGTGGTTATTGTTGGTACTCCCACTGTCTAGCTAAGCTAATTTGGCAGGCTCTGTTCGCAACTCCAACCTCCCAGAATACACTCAGCCTTTCACCTTAAGATGGGCTAAGTGCCCTTCCTCGCTACTTCTTCCCTAACATGGAAGTGGAAGGGAATAAGCATTTATATAACATCTACAATGTGCCAGGCAGTACTCTGTTGGGGTGAATGCTGTCATTATCTCCATTTGGCAGTTGAGAAAAATAGGCAGACGAGGAAGTGTCTGGGCCTGGATTTGAACTCAAATCTTTGTGACTGGAGTCCCAGTGCTCTGTCTACTGTACCACCTCTTGGCCTCTAGGTGGGCTGTTTTTGCACTTCTTCCTGCTGAGTCTCAAAGGTACACTCCTCCCTCCCTCTTTCCAGCCAAGGTTCAGGACCACTTCCCAGCATGAGAGCTGTCTGAAATCTTGTTTCTCTTAAATCTGACCTCCTTTGTGACTATTTCCCTTCTCACACCAGGCTTGCAGGACACTTGAGATGATACTTAGACTGGTAGAGAGAGAGAGAGACAGACTCAGACTCAGAAGGTCTGGGTTCAAATCCTATTCCACACTTAGTAGCTGTGTGAATTTGGGCAAATTTCTTAATCTCTCTGAGATTCAGTGGGGGTACTACCAGCACCACTTACCTCAAATAGGGGCCACTGGGGAAATCTCTTTGTAAAGCTTCAAGTACCATAAAGTTCATTGATATTACAACGTATGTGAATGTTACAATATTCATTATAATAAACATTGTTGTAACTATTGTAACATAGACTAGGAGGGCCATGAGACTCACAGACCAGGCAGGGGAGAAGCTAAAGTATGAACAATTCTTACCACTAACATCTTTTTCAATCACTTAACTCATTCAGGAAATATTTCTGGAACTTTCTTCTTCTCCCTCTTTCTCCACCCTCCTCAATACATGTATGTTGCACAAAAGTGGATCCTTTCATGAGGAGAATACTAGATTTGGAATCAAATGATGGTTTCAAATCCCATTTTTTTTTTTTACAATTAAATCTGATTTTTTTTTACAATTACTGTGTGATTCTTGTTTAAAAATATATACACACAATATATATGATATTTATGCATATATATATACAAATATGTATGTATGTGTATATGTATATATTAGAACACAAGAAGAGAATTTTATATGAAATCATGAGTTTGTATTATATATCATTTTCTTGTCTGGTTTTCATCATTTAATACCTCACATTTGTAAAGTGCTTTGAAATCAGCAATCACAATCCTCAGAAATTGGAGTCAATCATTTGCAGTGTGTACATTGCAGCACCTAGGAAGACCTCCATTAATTTTCCAAGGTCAAATAGCCATCCATTTCTTCTCTCCCCTCCTGGCCTAATCCACTGAACCTCAACATGAATAATGCTTACCTACCTGAAGTTTCAGAGCAACATTTTTCTGCCAATTTCTCCACTGGATGTTCAATGCCTCCTAGCACCTTAAAGCAGCATCATTTCTTCCTAAATTTGCTACTACGCAAGTCTTCTAAGACTGATTACTGGGGGATTCTAAAAACAAAAAGAGGCTCTGCTCCATCCATTGCAAAGCTTGAGAGGGGAATTGTCTTCATTCAGGGGGCCAAGATCAAATGGAAGGCTGCCCTGAAGGCATTTCTACTCAAGGAGGAATACAACCTGGTTAGGAAAACCTTGTAGTCTCAGTCCAGCATGTACAAAATCATAGAGTTACTATGCTCTAAAGAGCCAGGAGGGTTAATTTCTTAAAACAACTAATTGTCACTTATGTTGGTTACTATAGCCACAGGGTTCTTCAATCTGGGTCAAGGAACCTGGCCCGAACACAACAAAACTGCTTTAGCTCAAGAGTTAAAGTCCAAAATTCAATATCCAAATGTTTGGGGTAAAAACCACTATCAATACATACTTTTGACTAATAATAATGAAAACTGATATTTATTTTAAAAAAAACATAGAATAAATCGTGTGACCTTGGACAAGTCACTTACCCCTGATTACCCTGCCCTCCCCCCTCAAAAAAAGTGTTGCTTTTGAATGAGAGACGTGAAAACTTCTCAGACTATACTCTAAAATCTAGTAAGACTTTTCATGGGAAATAGACTCAAGTTCCCCTTCCCCAGAAATCACATGATTTACAAGGACTCAAAACTCAGAGTGATAGGGAGTCACCCCTCTCCTCAGTGACACCTCAGCATAAGATATGCCAAATAAGGACAGAAGTGCTTTCTCAAATGTACATTGGGTGGTCTATTGTTTCCTTGTTCTGGTACTTGAGGTAGATTGCCGCCCTTAGATTGTACAACTAACTTCCAGCCAACGGAAGAAAAGGGTCAGGAGAGGGCTGGGAGAGAATTCCCCATTAGGGCTTTATAATTTTGTCATTTCCTTTTGTAAATTGCTTCTTCTCCCTGACCATTTGTCAGGAGGGTGGCCCTTTCTTGAGATCGTAATAAACCATTCTTTTCTGCTTCCTACCTTGAGAAAACTCTGAGTATTATTTGGGTGAGGATTTCTGTTGTACACAGTTTTTGGGGTGTACCCACTTTCAAAACTCTCCTGTTTATCTTTTGTTTTTTCCTAATTTCCTTCTGTTCTTTTCTGTCCGATATTTTAAAATGTTTCAAAGGCCTTCTTTTTTGCCATCACTATTTCTGCCTTGTAACTTCTCCCCCAATTAAAAAGAGAGGAAAAAAACAAAAATGAAGTTCTTGTAGCAGAACCAGGAAAAATGTGTACACAATCACAGACACATCATATGTGTGATGACCAGCTTTGATAAACTGGATTCTTCTCAGCAATGCATAGTTATAAGACAACTCTACAAATCTCAGGATGGAAGGAGATGTCTACATTCAGAGAAAGATCTAGAAAGAACAGAGCTTAAATGGAGACTGAAGCAATCTACATGCTATCGTTCTTTTCCATGTTTGGTTTTGTTTCTTCTTTCCCACTGTTCATTCCATTGGTTACAACCCTTCTATACAACCAGACTAATGTCCAATGTGAAAGTATCTGCAGATCCTATACTTGATTGCAAGCTGCCATTGGGGGGCAGAGGGAGGGGAGAAAATTTGAAATTCAAGAGATTATGGAAGTGAATCTTGTAAACTAAAAGTAAATAAACAAATCAAATTAAAAAAAAATAAAGTTCTTGTAACAGGTAAGTATAGACACCCAAACAAATTCACACAGTGGTTGGAAAATGAGTGGCTCTTGAGTCCATTGCCTTTGTGTGAGGAGGTGGGTAACGTCCCTCGTAGTAGGTCCTCTGAAGACGTGGTTGGTCATTGCTTGGATCAGAGTTTTTAAGCCTTTTGCAGTCATTTTTCTTTACATCATTTTTCGTGTATTAATTGTTCTCCTGGTTCTGTCCACTTCACTCTTCATCAATTCATAATTCTAAGATTCTCGGAAGTGATCTCTTTCACAATTTCTTACAGCACAATAAAATTCCACCCCATTTATATTGTTGTTGTTCAGTTGTTTCAATAATGTCCATGATCTGATTTGGGGTTTTCTTGGCAAAGATATCAAAGTAGTTTGCCATTTCCTTCTCCAGCTCATTTTACTGATGAGGAAACTGAGGCAAACAGGGTTATGTGATTTGCCCAGGGTTACATATCTAGTAAATGTCTGATCTCTTGAACTCAGGGAGATAAGTCTTCCTGACTTCAAACCAGGTGCTTTATCCACTGTTCCATCTAGATTATGATTTATTTAGCCATTCCCTAATTTATGGACACTCCATTAGATGCAGATTCTTTGCCCCTCTTTAACTGCCCCTTCATACTATTTTCTTCCCTTATCATCCACCCTCTCAGCTATCCCCTCTAGCTTGTTTTCCTGTTGTTTCATGTATTTCTATATCAAACTGTTTATGTGTGTGTTTGTTCAACTCTTCTTTGTCTGTTTCAGATAAGATTGAAGTTTATCTGATGCTTCAAACTCTTCCTTCATATTTGTTGTACTCTTCTCACACAAACCAATTCTGAGAAACAGTAAGTTATCCCTTCTCCTCCTTTCTTTCCTTCCTTTTTTCTTCAAATCCTAAAAACAGAACCAATATACTTCTTTTTTTTCTTTTTGGAGGGGGGAGAGCAGGGTAAATTGGGGTTAGGTGACTTGCCCAAGGTCACATGGCTAGTAAGTGTTAAGTGTCTGAGGTAGGACTTGAACTCAGGTCTTCCTAACTCCAGGGCGGGTGCTCTATTCACTGTTCCACTAGCCGCCCCAACTTATCAATGTATTTATTTCAAAGTTACTGTTTAGCTTTAATCTTTTAATCAGGAATGCTTGAATATTCTTTATTCCCTTAAAGATTTATATTTTCCCCTCAGCTATGAAGAGTAAGTTACTCTTGATTGTAAACTCATGTCTTATCTTTTGGAATATTCTATTACAATATCTACTCTCTTTTGTAGGAGAGGTTTCCATATTTTGTGTGATCTTAACTTTAGTTCCTTGGTATTTGAATTCTCTTTCTGGCTGCCTGAATTATTTTTTTTCTTTCACTTGAAAGTTCTGGATTTTGCTTATGATTTTCTTGGGACTTTTACTTTTGTTCTTTCTTTCAGGAGTTAATCTATGGATCTTTTTTCTTTGTTTTTTTTTGTTTTTTGTTTTTTTTCTCTTAATAGACCCATGCAGTTTTCACTTGTGATTTCTTAAAGTATTGGGTCCAGGATTTTTTTAAATCACTTTTTTCAGAGTCTAATTAGTCTTAAATTAGCTCTCCTTTGTTTTCTAGTTCAGTGAAAAAAAATATGATGTCTTACATTTTCTTCTAATTTTTCAGATCTTTTGATTTTGTTCTATATTTCTTGCTTATGCAGTTGTTGATTTTTGATTGGTCTCTTCCAATTTTTAGGGAGTCTGTTACTTGGTAAGATTTACTCCATTGTTTTCTAATCTATTTTTCTCATCCTAATTCTTTCTTCCAGAGTTTTAATTTCATTTTTATCTCTTGCTTTATTCCTCCGGTGTGTATGTAGTCCTTGTGGAAAGTAATGGTTTTTTTCCTTTAGAGTCTCTGCTGCAATTGTTATGGTCTTACTCTCTCCTTCTAAGTTGAAATGTTGGGCACTCTTGGTCACTCATGTCTCTAGCTTTAGTTCTTGAACCCGGCCTTTGTGTCATGGTTTCTTCTTTCTGCTGCACATCTGGGTGGGGTGGTGAGTCCTTCTTGGTGAATTCGTTTCTTAGGTTCTTTCACTGACCTCTACCTTCTGGGGTTAAACTCCTTACATCTTTGAAATTCAGAATTCTGTATCTCTAGGACCCCCTGTGGTATCTCAGTATGGATTTCTAGGGGCTTTGGAACCCTGGAATGAAACTGTCTGAACACTGTTGCAACATGGTTGTTGCTTCTAAGATCCTTGCTGTGGGTTTCTGACCATTCTAGGACTTTCTCTGGGAATTGCTCTGCTCTCGTCAGTTTGTGGTCCTCCTGGAAGGATGCCAACTTGTTTGCCACTTAAAAGTTTGCCACTACCTGGCATGGGAGCATAGTAGAGAAAGTCTGGAGTTCAGCGTAGAGAGCAATGAAGCATGACTAGTTTTAGTATTCTCTTAAATGGAGGTTCTGGGAGGAATCATCCAGTGAGTGAGTGTGTGTGTGTGTGTGTGTGTGTGTGTGTGTGTGTGTGTGTGTGTGTGTGTGTGTGTGTGTGTGTGTTTGGAGTGAGCTTCCAGGATGAAATAGTTTCTGGGGCAAGGTCTGGGGAGAAAGTCTAGAAGTATAATTTTCTTGTGCCTTTGATCAACAGCCTTTAGATCTTATGTGTTTGTAAGCTTGTGTTCAGGACATTGGTCACCTCTGACTCCTTTGGCTACTGCTACCACCTCCAGTGGACTTTGCTATTGGCTCTGGTTTGCAGTGGGATTTCCACTCTTCCTAAAGAATAAACATAAAAGAAACATAGACACTTTGTGCTCCCTTCATGCAGTAACTGAGTAACAGAATGTAGCCAACTGAATCTTCCCCACCTGGCAGTCCTTCTCATTAAGGAAAGAAACAGAGATTGTAGGCGCATCCATTTCTGGCTCAGCCACTCCTGAGTCGGCAGTTCTTCCCGTTATGCAGACAATTTAAAGACTTCTTATTATCACACAGTGCTAATCCCTGAGTCACCATAACCTAGAAAATGGCCCCCAAAGTTCCATCTGTTGGATTGAAGACCGGAAGGGACTATTAATGCTCCATCTAACTCATTAGAAAGGGCAAATCTGTGAGTGCTTTCCCTGTTATTACGTGTAATGCTTGTGCTGTCTTAGAGGTCTCTTGTGAGGAAGATACTTTGTAAACCTAAAAGTACTATAGAAACATGAGTTATTATTATTATTATTATTATCACATTTGATGGAGTTTAGGTTGAAATTGTCCTGGGATGAATTATTATCCCACCACTTTTGCTATTGTTTTTATTATTATCTCATTCTTTAAATCTTTCTTTTTTTTTGGTTGTGTTCAGATAGAAATGATTCT
>JAQQSV010016388.1:0-11851 GCA_028646515.1 Pseudochirops corinnae | reverse complement strand
ACAGTATAAAATACCTGGGAATGTGCGTGTCAAGACATATATAGAGGAATTATATGAATATAATGATAAACCATTCTTCATACCAAAAAAGACAGATCTAAATAATGTGAGAAATATTCATTGTTCATTGCTGAGCCAACATTTTTGGTACAATAATTTGAACAAAATTGTTCAATAATTTGGCCAAAATGAGTCAAATTTCTTTTAAAAATGACAATAAACTAATTCATTAACTTATTCAGTACCATACCAATGAAAAAAATGGGAAGAAAGAGGGCCTAGCAGTATCGGATCTCAAGCTATAGTACAAAGTGTAATAATGGAAATAATTTGGTACTGAGTAAGAAATAGAAAGGTTGATCAGTGGAACAGATTGGGCATACAATATACTAAACAAATGAGTACAGTAATCTAGTGTTTGATAAACCCAAAGATCCCAGCTACATTGCAAAGTTGATGTGAGCAGAACCAGAACAATTGATCCAATGAAAACAGTGTTGTCAAGATAATGAACTTTAAAACACTTAGCTACTCTGAACGTAATGACCAACCACAATTTCAAAGAACTGATGATGAAACATTATATCTACCTTCAGATAGAAAACTGATTGACTCAGAGTCCAAATTAAAGTGTATTTTCTTCTTCTTTTTTTGATATGACTAATATGAGAATTTGTTTTGCATGACAACATATTTGCAGTGGTTTTTTTTTTCTTGACTTAATTGGTGGAAAAGATAGGGAGAGAATTTGGAATTTAAAATTAAACTGAAATTTTTTAAACAAAGAAAAATTAAAGGGAGGAATAAGGAGTTAATTTTGGGGAATAGGGCACTAAAGAAGGGCCCCATTTTGGGATATTTTGAGTTGGAAGGGAGCTTGAGGGTACAAGAGGAGGAAGAAAGGAGAAGGATTTACAAATCTGTAATATCAAAGTTGAATTTCATTTTTTTCAAGACAAGGTCGAGGTAGAAAAACACTCTTTTGGTCATTCTCATGCCATCATCTTGCTTTGGAACGACAGTGTCTTTCATAGTACGTGCTTAATAAATGCTGTTAAATGACAAAAAGAAAAAAAAAAGAAAAAGAAATACAGGAAGGAGTAAGGTTGTGAAGGGCTTTAAAAGCCAGACAGAAGATTTTTTTATTTGGTCCTGGAGGTAATAATGGGACTCTGGAGTTTATTGAGTAGTAGACTGTAAAGCCAAGCATGAACAGCTTTCCAGAGGACTGCTCTAAGGTTCTGATCATATGTTATAGTGAACTATTTATTCAGCAGTAAATTTAAGCAAAATATTCACAGAAACCAAAGTATAGCATTCACAATGTTAAAACATAACAGCTTAACACTAAAGTGACCACAAAGTTTTCACCAAAGTAGCCACATACTTTTAAGCAAAAGATATCATTCAGTAAATCCTTAACTCAATTATCCTTAAGGAACAAGCCTCCTTAAGGAACACAAAGTACAAAGGTCAAAGTTCTCCACCTCTAGGTCACATTGTCTTAATCTCTCAGTCAAAAAGTCTTCTTTCTTCTTAACTGGAGATGAGTTTCCAATCATCTTTAACTCAATCATACTTAAGAGGTACAAGGTACAGAGTACAAGGCTCTCCAATCCCTGGGCCACAGAAAATCATGATCTTCTCAGTTAGCACTAAGTACCAAAGGAAGGGTCTTTTTATCTTGACTTGAGACTGGCTCTCAGATTCCATGATTCCTCTTCCATGGTCCCAGTTTTTGCCTGTATTTACCCAACTGTCACCTGGATTCAATGGAAGACAACTCTCAGCTTCTCATCCAGCTCCCCATCCAGTTCCTTGTCCAGTTCCATATTGAAGCTCATAGTGTCCAGTCCACCTCAACTCCTTCACGGTTCCTGTTTCTGGGAAGACAAAGCTTAACAGAGCCAAAACAACATTCATGTACATTTCTGGCACCATCATCAATTCACTATCTGCCTGTGAAATCAACACAGACCCACATACAAGGTCTGAGAACTCAACACATATCATCTGTACAATCCCAAGACCTCCGAATCCCTCCTCCAGGACTTTTGTAAACAGACAACAAGAAAATCCTCTTTTAGGGCTCCCAGTAAGGTCTCAGAGATTCTGTACAAAGTATCACAAACAAAAAAATCAACACAAACAGAACAGACAAACAGAGTGCTGGGCAACCACAAAGTTCCCCCTTTCAATTCTGCTCTTTCCCAGCTTGGGCTTCTCCTTATTTATGGTCATTAACTCTTCCCTGTTGCATCAGCAAGTTCCTCCCACTTTGGCACTGTTAAGCTTTATGGGGTTCACAGTTCTGTTTCTTAACAAAGATTCGATATAATCAGGGCAAGGCTCAAAAACGCTTGAACTGGAACAAGGTGCTAAATACTTAAGTAGCTAAAACAAGATGTGAAGTACATCTTTGCTTGCCATTACATAGACTGATATGGCCAGACCTCAGTTTTAAAAAGGTTACTTTGGTAACTGAGTGCAAGGTAAGTTGGAGAGATTTGAGAAAAGGAAACCAACCAGCAGAATGATTGAAATAATCCAAGTGTGGGATGATAAAGGCATGTACCAGGGTGGTGGGTGTATAAAGAAAAGACTAGGAATGTTTTGAAAATAATGTATCTGTATTGTTGCACGCATACTTTGTCCAGACCTGTGTATTCATTGCTTTAGAGATCTTGTAGTTCAGGAGCTTCTTCCACAACGTTGTTCACTTGTTTCAGTTGTATCTCTTTGTGACTCCTTGTGCAGTTTTCTTGGCAAAGATACTGGAGATTTGGCATTTGGTTTGGCATTTCCTTCTCCAGCTCATTTTACAGATAAGGAAACAGTGTTAAGTGACTTGCCCAGGGTCACACAGCTAGTAAGTGTCTGAGGCCAGATTGGAACTCAAGGTAAGAGAAGTCTTCCTAACTTTAGGCCTGGTGCTCTACCCACTGTGCACCTAGTGAGAAAGAAGCTTTCTTTGTGGGATACTTTCATTATATACTGAGAGACAGGGGAATGCACCTAGTAAAGCTTTCTTAGCTCTCAAATGTCTAAAAATTATTTTATCTCTTTTTATTCTGCAAAACAATGTTTCACACCTGTGAGAATGCCACAAAAAGTTTATGCATGTATATATTTATGTATAAAACTTCACATAGTCTCAATTTAATTAAAAAGCTCATTAATCATCTATTATGTGCCAAATGCTTGGCAAGACATTTTATTTGCAAAGACAAAAATAAAATAGTTCCTGCCTTCAAGGGACTTGCATTATAGTAAGAAGAAATATGTATACAGATGAATAGATATAAAATGTGGCAATGGGGAGAACTATGGACGCTGGATGGGTGACACATGATGTGTGTGGATTAAGTAGTACATATCAGCTGATATGTTGTGTTCAAAAAATTTCAGTAATATTTGACTCTTCATGACCCCACTTGGGTTTTTTTGGCAGAGATATTAATGTGGTTTGCCTTTTCCTCCTCTAATTCATTTTACAGATTAGGCAATGGAGATAAACAGGGTTAAGTGACTTGCCCAGAGTCACACAGCTACTAAGTGTCTGAATCCAGATTTGAACTCAAATTCCAGGCTCAGCACTCTATTCACTGTACTACTTAGTTCAGCCTAAAGACTATTACGGATTATTTCATATTCAGTTCAATTTTTTTTCAGTTTGTGACTCCATTGGGGTTTTCTTGGCAAAGATACTGGAATGGTTTGCCATTTTCTTCTCCAGCTAAATTTACAAATGAGGAAACTGAGGCAAACAAAGTTAAGTGACTTGCTCAGGGTAACACAGCTAGCAAGTATACAAGGCCAGTTTAGAACTCAGGTCTTCCTGATTTCAGGCCTGGCATTCTATCCAGAGTCAATTACGTACTCATCAGCTCATATACCGCCTTTTGTAAGTCTGTAAAAAGAGAGATGTCACTTTACTGTTAATTGGAAAAGGATTATAATATAAAGATAGTTCCTAGTTTACATAAATTCATATTATGCGAATTTGACTTTATGTAAAGAATTCTGAAGGTCATGGGAAGATGTAATAGAAATGGGTATGAAGAAAGTTTAGAAAAAAAGTCTCTGCAGCTTGTTCCCATTTTTTATGGATTTGACAAAGATGAAACATTTGTAGAAGTAACAAGATTGTAGAATTAGCACAAGCATCGGAGGTAGAAGTGGATGGAAATGATGTGGAGGAGTTGATTGAGTCTTGTGGAGAAGAATTGTCAAATGAGCATCTGATTGAGTTGCTAGCTGCAAAGATAGCAGAAGGAAAAAAGAGGAAGTTTCAGAACCTGAAGATAACCAACAAAGTGTCACAGTGCAATGGTTTGGCAGAAGCATTTCATCATTTGAGTGAGTTTTTCTCATGTTGAAAAGATGGATCCAAATGCTTCAAGACTTAAAAGTTCAAAGAATAGTTGAGGATAATATTGCCTGCTATCATATTGCTTAAGACTAAGACATAAACTTAGAAGATATGAGGATAATATTGCTTGCTATACCTGAGGGAAAAAGTCATTATCCAAACATCTTTTGATAGCTTCAAAAAAATAAAACAAAACATTTGTGGAAACAACAGCCAGCAATAAAGGCTAGGTGCAGTGGGTGGAGAAGGGACAATATACTGCACACCTATGTTAATTTTACTGTGTGACACAATGCATACTTTGTCATTAACTTTACTTTTATTTCATAATTTTATTTTGGTATGCCTGTATTTCAATACATTTTATGAGTCATGCACAGGTATTGTTTTGGGCATGCCTTTGTTTTACAGGCTAAGTGAAGTATGTGAGTAGCAGCAAATTTAAATTACAAAAACATGACTTTCCTGAGGAATAATCCACTTATGTAAAGCAAGAAATTTATATAATTTCTTCAGGTGGTACTACATTCAATCATTCATGCAAGTAGGTTTGGCAGAGTCTATTCTAGTATATTTGCATGGAATTTGGTTTATCTGCCTTCATAGGCTTCTTTTCTTATATGTACATATGGGCTTTCTTAAAGACTTAAATATCTCATTTCACACCAGATGGTACTTAGTCTTCAGATTCTTAGACTACCATTGTCCTAACGTCCTATATTTCACATAGTAGCAGCAGCTGTCCCTGGATTCAAGGTAAATCTGGCTATTGAAAATAAAATACCATTAACAATTGATGAAAAATTATAGGATGTTTCTATGGCTCCAGGAAATTTCTTGCTGTGTTTTGTTCTTCTAAGATCATGATTCACAGGTAATCAATGATTCTATAAGTCACATGTTTTATTAAATCTAATGAAGCAAAACTGCCAAAAATGTAATAAATATTGACTTCTGGTAGGGTACCTCGCTAATAGTGTATTCTAAAATCCAATCCTATTCCCAACTGAGTATTCCCAACTTCCCAGGTTTATGGGACCTCAAAATTTAAACAGAAAGACAAAGATTAGGCAGGGAGAAAGGTTCCTCTCCCTACCTCCTGCTCACTACTCTGCTTCTGCACTCCAAGGAGCTGGCAGAACAGGGTATTCAGGAATTTGTTTCTTTCATGATATTATCCATAACTTCAGCTGGTGGAATTATTTTTATTTTTAGTTCCTAATTCTCTCCCTCCAATACCTCCCCCATCATTGAGAAGTGACAGGAACATGATACCCATTATGTACACATAATAATGTAAAACATATTTCCATATTAGCCATGTTGCAAAAAATGAAGAAAATTAAGAAAGTGAAAAAAATGGCTTCAATCTGCTTTCAGAGTTCATCAGTTCTCTTTCTGGAGGAGGATAATATTTTTCATCATGGGTCCTTTGGAGTTGTCTTGGATTATTGTCTTGATCAGAGTTGTTGCTCAGTTGATTATTATTACAATATTGTTACTATTCTGATTTTACTCACTTCACTTTGAATTAGTTCTTATCAGATTTCCCAGGTTTTTAAGAACCTTCTCCCCTTCATCATTTCTTATATCACAATAAAATTCCATCTTAATCATATGCCATAACTTGTTCCACCATTCCCCAATTGAAGAACATTCCCTCAATTCCCAATTCTTTGCTGCCACAAAAAAGCTGCTATATATATGTATATGTATATATATATATATATATATATATATATATACATATATACATATATATATATATATATATATATATATATTTACATAAAGGTCCTTTTCCCTTTTTATATCTTTGGGATACAAACCTAGTAGTGGTGTTGCTGGGTCAAAAGTTATACACAGTTTTATAGTCTATTGGGCATCATTCCAAATTGTTTTTCAGAATGGTTGGACTAGTTGGCAATTCTAACAACAGGGAATTAGTGTCCTTATTTTCCCATATACCCAAGGAGGAAGAATATTGATAGATCCCATTCAAAGGTTCAGAGGTAATAGATGAAATGTCATGTACTTTTGTCATGTACATGGAGTGAGTGAGAGGGAAAAAGGAGAAATTAGTCCAGAAGGGTTGGAACTATATTGTAAAAGTTTTTAAACACCAAAAGGAGACATTTGTATTTTATCCTAGGTGCAATAGGGAGCTATTGAGTCTTCTTGAGAGTACAAAATATAGTCAGACCTATGCCTTGGAAAGATCATTGTACTAGCAGTATGGAAGATTGTTTTGAGAGGGGAAGGACTGGGAGCGAGTAGACAATTGTAAGAGTCCAACTAAGAGGGGATAAAGATGTAGGGTGGGAGAAATGTAAATGTAGAAAAGCAGATAGATAGGAGCTATGTTTTAGAAGTGGGATCAATAAAACGGGGCCAGTGGAATTCAGGGCCAAGATGGCAGATTATAGGCAGAAACCCAGCATAAGTCTCCCAACACTCCTTTCCAAACAACTTTAGCAACTCAAATTTTGAAGGAGTAGAACCAATGAAAGATCAGAGGGAGACTTTTTTTTCAGTCTAAGACACATTGGGAGGTTTGCAAGAGAAGTCTGTGACATCGGGGTGGACACAGACCTGGAGTATGACAAGAGCACCAGCAGTAGGCCTCGGAGATGGCAGCAGCAGCTTCAGCAGCTCTCAACCCAGATAAAGAGGTCAAACAAATGTTCAGGAAGAGTTTATAGAGGACCCTTTCTGGCACGGGGTACAGCTAGTACTGTTTGGCAACTCTATTGCCCATAAACTGTTCTGGGTCACACTTTTAGGGTGGAGAGGAGTGCTAGCACATGTGTCTACAGGAGAAAACAGTAGCATAAAGAGGTCTCAATCTTGGCACAGTGTTTCCCCACCCAAAGGTGAGCAGAACTCAACTTTATTTTCCAATTTTTAAAAATTAATTTGTTTTTATTTTCAACCTTCATTTCCACAAGATTGTGAGTTCCAAATTTTCTCCCCATATCTTCATCCCCCACCCCAAGATGGAATGCATTCTGATTACCCCTTCCCCCAGTCTTCCCTTCTTTTTTATCAACCCCCCCCATCACCTTCCTCTTACGTTCTTGTAGGGCAGGAGAGAATTCTGTACCCCATTTCCTATTTCTGTACCCCATTCTTATTTCCCATTTGCATGTAAAACAATTTTTAACATTTGTTTTTAAAACTTTTAGTTCCAAATTCTCTCCCTTTTTCCCTTCCCACCCACCCTCATTGAGAAGGCAAGCAATTCAGTACAGATTATACATATGTAGTTATGCAAAACACTTCCATAATAGTAATGTTGTGAAAGACTAACTATATTTCCCTCTATGCTATCTTGGCCTCCCACTTGTTCTATTTTATCCTCTGACCCTGTCCTTTTTCAAAAGTGTTTGCTTCTAACTACCCCCTTTGCCAATCTGCCCTCCCTCTGTCATTCCCCTCTCCCCATCCCATCCTCTTCTCCCTTACTTTTGTGGAGGGTAGGATACCCAATTGAGTGTGTATGTTATTCCCTCCTTAAGCCAAATCTGATGAGAGTAAGGTTCACTCATTCCCTCTCACTTTCCCCTTTCTCTTCCGTTGTAAAACCTTTTTCTTGCCTCTTTTATGTGAGATAATTTACCCCATTCTGTATCTCCCTTTCTCCTCTCAATATATTGCTCTCTCACAACTTAATTTTATTTTTTAGATAGCATCCCTTCATATTCAACTTGCCCTGTGACATCTCTCTCTCTCTCTCTCTCTCTCTCTCTCTCTCTCTCTCTCTCCATCTATTTCTTCCAACTACCCTAAAAAGGTCTCATGATTTATAAATATAATCTTTCTGTGTAGGAATGTAAATAGTTCAACTTTAGTAAGTCCCTTATAATTTCTCTTTCCTGTTTACCTTTTCATGCTTATCTTGAGTCCGTTATTTGGAAGTCAAATTTTCTATTTAGCTCTGGTCTTTTCATGAAGAATGCTTGAAAGCCCTCTATTTCATTGGATGATCATTTTCCCCCATGAAGTATTATACTCAGCTTTGCTGGGGAGGTAATTCTTGATTTTAATGCTAGCTCTCCCAACCTCAAGAATATCATATTCCAAGCCCTTTGATACCTAAATGTAGAAGCTGCTAGATCTTGTGTTATCTTGATCGAATTTCCACAATACTCAAATTGTTACTTTCTGGTGCTTGCAATATTTTCTCCTTGACCTAGGAACTCTGGAATTTGGCTACCATATTCCCTGGAGTTTTTCTTTTGGGATCTCTTTTAAGAGGTGATTGGTGGATTCTTTTGAATTCTATTTTCCCTTCTGGTTCTAGAATATCAGGTTTTCTTTGAGGAATTCTTGAAAGATGATGTCTAAGCTCTTTTTATGACCATGGCTTTCAGGTAGTCCAATAATTTTTTAAATTATCTCTCCTGGATCTATTTTCCAGGTAAGTGGTTTTTCCAACAAGATATTTCACATTGTCTTCTATTTTTTTCATTCTTTTGGTTTTGTTTTATAATTTCTTGATTTTTCATAAAGTCATTAGCTTTTATTTGCTCCATTACAATTTTGAAGGAATTGTTTTCTTCAGTGAGCTTTTGGACCTCCTTTTCCACTTGTCTTATTCTACTTTTAAAAATTTTTTAGTGTTTTTTATTCATATATAATACATTTAAGTCAGTCAGCATTTAGTAAACATTTAATATCTTTTTTTAAAGTAAATTAATTTATTTATTTTCTTATTTACATCATTCATTTCCATGAGATTTTGAGTTAAATATTTTCTCCCCATCTTTCCCCTACCTAACACCTCAAGACAGCCATCCCATTGTATAACCCCACCCCCAATCTGCTCTCTCCTATGTCCTCCTCCATGCCCCTCTTACTTTCTGGTAGGGTAGGATGGATCTCCATACCCCAGTGCCCATATATCTTAATTCCCAGTTGTATGTAGCTAATAATAACAATTATATATATATATTAACATTTGATTATAGAATGTTAAATTCTAGATACTTTCCCTTCCTCCCTCATCACCCACCCCCACTGGAAGGACAAGCGATTAAATACAGGCTGTACATATGTAATTATGCAGAACATCTCCACAGTGTACATATTGTGAGAGACTGATTATATGTCCCTCCTTCCTATCCCACCCCCATCTTGTTCTATTCTCTACCCTGTCCCTGTCTCTTTACAGAAGTGTGTGCTTCCAGCAACCCACCCCCTCACCCTCTTCTCCACTTCATCATCCCACCTCTCATCCCTATCCCCCCTACTCTTCTGTGTGGCAAGATACCCAGTTTAGAGTTCTTAGTTTACATAGGTGGTATTTAGGGGTGCTCACAGAGTTCTCCTGTTTCTACACCTCCATCTTGATTCCGCCCCTTCCCCATTTTAAGTTTTAAGGAGTTCTTCTCTTCAATGAGTTTTTGTGCTTCCTTTTCCATTTGGCCAATTCAACTTTTTAGGAACATTTTTTTCTACAGTCAATTTTTGTCTTTCCTTTTCTAAGCTATTGACTCTGTCGTGTATATCTCTAATTTCTTTTCCCAATTTTTCTTCTATCTCTCTTATTTCACTTTTAATATCCTTTTTGAGCTCTTCCAAGAAGGTTTTTTGGCTTGAGATCAATTCATATTCCCCTTTGGGGTTTCAGATGTGGGTACAGTGACAATTCTGTCCTCTTCTGAATTTGCACCTTGTTCTTCCCTCTACTTATACTAAGAATCCATGGTCATTATCTGTTTCTGCTTTTTATTCATGGTGTTTGTTTAATTCCTGGCTTTAGAATTGAGAATTCTCCTGCTGAAGTGCAGTGGGCACAGACCTAAGTGAAGGAGCCCAAGACCTGGTCACTGACTTTGTGTGCTGGAGCTTCAGTTGCTGTTAGCTTACCTGGTGCTGAGCTGGGGTCAGCAACACTGGAACTTTCAGGGTGGGTGTGGGGAGTCTGGCCTCTGGGGTATGCCTGCTCACCCAGTCCTTGCAACCGAATGTTTGCCTCTTGTTCATCTGGGTCTTGCACTTGAATGTTTGGCTGCTTAAGGATGTCAGTCAGCTTGGAGCTGTGGCTTCCAGAGGTGTGCTTTCTAGAGCTGTACTGAAGCACCAGGAGATTTCACTGCTGGAGAACACTTTGCATGTGGTTGTTTTCTGAGCTAGTGTCTATAGGTTCCCCTGCCTGTCCTGAAGTACTTGGGGGGTGTTCTTGTGTGGGCACTTGTCTGCTCTACCACCCTGGATCTCAGGATCTCCCCCTAATTTACTGAAGTGGGACTTCGTATATAGGGAATAGAGCCAAATAGATGAAAGTAAGAGCCATTTCCCAACTCATAAATGCTCAAAGGATATGAAAAGGTAGTTTTCAGAAGAAGAAATCAAGGTTGGTCATCATATGTACGATGTGTCTGTGATTGTGTACAGGTTTTGCCTGGTTCTGCTCTTCTCACTTAGCATCAGTCCGTATAAGCCTCTCCAGGTAATTATGAAGTCCATCTCCTTCCCATTTCTTATAGCACAATAGTATTCCATTTATGTATGTGTATATTAATTTTATTTTTGTCAATGAACAAAAATATATTTTCTCTCCTGCCTGCCTCCTACCCAAATGGAGGTAAAGAGAAAAATTCTCGGAACAAATATGTATAGTCAAAAAATAATTTACCAAATGGCCATGGCTACAAAATAAATGCCTCATTCTAAAGGAAGGAAACAAATAGTCATTAAACACTTACTGTGTCAGGCACTGTGCTAAGCACTGGAGATACAAATAGGAGCAAGGAGAAAGACAATCTCTGCCCTCAAAAGGCTTATATTTTATTTTCTAAGTTTATTAATTCAATTATTTTTAGTTTTTAATATTCACTTCCACAAGATTTTGAGTTCCAAATTTTCTTCCCATCTCTCCCCTCCTGTCACCCCAAGACAGTATGCATTCTGTTTACCACTTTCCCCAATTTGATCTCCCTTCTCTAATTCCCTTCCCTTCGATTTTCCTGTAGGGCAAGATAGATTTCTATATCCCATTACCTGTATATTTTATTTCCCAGTTGCATGTAAAAACAATTTTAACATTGGTTTTTAAAACTTTGACTTCTCTCTCTTCCTCCATCCCCATCCACCCTCAATTAGAATTTAAGCAATTTGATACAGGTTATTCATGTGTAGTCATGCAAAACACTTCTGTAACAGTCATGTTGTGAAAGACTAACTATATTTCCTAACAACCTATCACCCCCCCATTTATACATTTCTCTCCTTTGACCCTGTCCCTCCTCAAAAGTATTTGCTTCTAATTATCCCCTCTTCCCACTTGCCCTACCTTCTATCATCACCCCATTTCTCATTCCCTTTCCCCCTACTGTCCTATAGGGTAAGATAGTTTTTCATACCCAATTGAGTGTGTATGTTATTCCATTCTTTTTTTTTTAATTTTTAAATTTTATTATAGATTGCATCATTCATTTCCACAAGATTTTGAGTTACATATTTTCTCCCCCTCTT
>JAQQSV010016387.1:0-11852 GCA_028646515.1 Pseudochirops corinnae | reverse complement strand
TAGTTAGAAGCACACACTTTTGTAAAGACACAGGGACAAAGTAGAGAATAGAACAAGTGCCGGGGGGGGGGGGGGGGGGAATAGGATAGAGAGAAATATAGTCAGTCTTTCACAATATATCCACTATGGAAATGTTTTGCATAACTACACATGTACAACCTATATTGAATTGCTTATCTTCCCAGTAAGGGTGGGAGACGAGGGAGGAAGGGAAAGAATCTGGAATTTAAAGTTTTAAAATCAAATGTTTTTTTAAAAACATTATTATTATTATTATTATTACTTACATGCAACTGGGAAATAAGACATACAGGCACTGAGGTATGGAGAGCCATCTTGCCTTACCAGAAATCAGAGGGGGAAAGGGGGAGGATATAGGAGAGAGTAGATTGGGGGAGGCGGTATTCAGTGGGATCGCTATTTTGGGGTGGTGGGTAAGGGAAAGACGGGGCGAAAATTTGTAACTCAAAATCTTGTAGAAATGAATGTTGTAAACTAAAAATAAACACAAAAGTTAATTTTAAATAAAGATTAGTTAATGATTACAATACATCATAAAAACTTCAGGAGGAAAGGAAAGTTTTTGTGGACCATTTGTTTTGTAGCAGTTTTAAGTTATTTGTTTTGAAAATCAGTAATTTTTAAATGGAAGCAACTTGACCAAAAATCTGTCACAGAATTTTGAGACCATTAAAACAACTTAATTTGGAAAAAAAAATATTTTTTTATTTATTTCATTAAATATTCCCAATTGTAATTATTGTAAATGTAAATTTTTAACACTCATTTTTAAAGAGTTTGATTTCCAAATTCTCTCCCTTCCCCCCATTTCTACACCCCTCTCAGAGAAGGCAAGCAATTTGATATCAATTATACATGTGTAGTAATGCAAAACATATTTCCATAAAGGCCATGTTGCAAAAGAAAACGAGAACCACAAAAAAAACCCCAAGAAAAATAAAGCAAAAAAAGGATACTTCCATTTGCACTGAGAGTTTATCAGTTCTTTGAGGGATATATTACAATGAAGATTCCTTCTGTATGATGATTAAACTTGATGGCCACTGAGGTTCCTACCAAATCTCATATGCTACAATTATGTAGTTTCCACCCCTACTCCCTAGTTGTGGGTGGCTCCCAGCTAAATTATCTTGAATTTATTTTACACATGATTTATATATACTTATACTAAGGATGTGTAACTCTGGATATCAATTAATCAAGCAAGAAGCATTCATTAAGCATTTGCTATGTACCAGGCCCCAAGCTAGGCATTGAGGATACAAATGATGAAACAACTTACATTCTAATAATGAGGGAGACAATAAGGACATTTTTTAAAGCCGTAACAGCATAAACCTAAGACTTTTAGGACAGCCAAGTAAATTAAGAGTTTACTAAAACATTTCAAAATGTTCTCTTCAGTGCTACAACTAACTTACACGTAGGCCTATGTGACCAACCAGGGAGTCTGTTTTCTAAGTGGCTGCAGTGGGGCACAGAACATCCAAAGTGCAGTTTTTCTCAGACACATAATGGAATGTATAGAGATAATAACATATATGAGTGTATGTCACACACACACACACACACACACACACACACACACACACACAGAATGTGAGAAGACAATTTTGTTGAAGTGAGGGACTGTTTCACTCTTGTCTTTTATCCCCGGCACTTAACATAATGTCTAGAACTCTGCTGGTATACTTAATAAATACTTTTTGATTGACTGATTGATAGAACAAGCACATCAGGAATTTGTATGTACAACAAAGCACAGAACTACAATGTAGGGGAGCAAATCCAGACCTTGTCTTTTACTACAAATTAAGTGGACTGTGTGGTTGGGAAGATGGACTTTATAGCAGTCCTAAGTGGAAATAAATCCATTCTCTGTTTCTGGTCAAGTTTAGTAAAGTCTCTTCTATATTTGATGTCTCATTAGACAGGGGAAACTAGGGTTCTTTTGGACAGAATAAAATGAAATAATGGCATTCCCAGGTTTTTTGTGAATGGGGGTATGAGCCAAAGATCTTATTTGTTACATACTCTCCAAAATGGAACTGGTCCAGCATTTCAGGGGACAGGGTCCAACTGACACCGAAATGGCAAACTCAGTTTGATTCACAGTAAGAACGTAGTTATTTTCCTTTTAAAATTTCCTCTGAGGTTTTTATTTGTAAAACACTTCATGTTATTTTATATAAAAAATTCACAACCATTTCATGTATTATTCACCATGATGAGCCACAACGAATTTTAAAGAAAACATAATACCAATCTTCATCTATCTTTTTTCAAATATCTAAAATAATTTTTTTTTGGGGGGGGGGAAGGATTCCCACTATAATTCAAGTTTGATATTATCTTCCTCTATTGAGGAATTTTGTTTGGTATTAGCATGACAGAAGTGCACTACTGGACAACATACAGAAATTTAAATATATTCTAGGTAAGTAATAAAGGGTATTATTCCTTCTTAAATCTGAATTTTTAAAAGGGGTAAAATAATGATGAGCACAGGATGGAAGGATTTAGAACCATTTTCCTATTGCAAAGCTGGTTTAAATGGAATTCACTTTAATAATAATAAAAAAAAGGACTCTAACCAGCTAAAAGGCTGCTAAAGCACTTTTATGTAGACTTTGTTCTATTCCTACTTCTGAAATTAATGACTCAGAAATTAAATGGACCCAGACTTGCCAAAGACAGATCTGAAATTTATGAACAAAAGTAATTTGAACCAACTTGGCATTTTTGTTTTCTTTTGGGGGGGGGGGGGAAGGCAGGGCAATTGCGGGTTAAGTCACTTGGCCAAAGTCACATGGTTAGTAAGTGTTAAGTGTCTGAGGCCACATTTGAACTCAGGTCCTCCCGACTTCAGGGCCGGTGCTCTATTCACTGCACCACCTACCCACCAACCAACATGGTATTTTTAAAAGAAATCTTAGTTAACTAACTCTTTCCCTTTCTTTAAATAGCTTTTAAAATTATACCTCTTAGGAAGATTTCTCTAATTAGAAAAAAGATGGTAATTCTCTCCTTAGCCCACCCTGTGTGCAATCCTGCAATTCTCCAGCATTTCTATTGTTCCATGAAATGGAATCACCCTTTTTCTTTCACATATGTTGGGGCCCATATCTGAAGAATGAATAGGAGCTCTTCAACTCGGGATCTTTCCTCTCTGTTCCCTGGTTAACTCTACCCAGTTTCCAGCACTCTTAAGTCCTCTCAAAGGAAAAACTGCCCCCAGAGTAAACTGATCAGTTCAAGCATTGAGAAAAGCTTTTCATTCAGGTTGGTCAGGGTAAACCTGCCTATCTGCAGATAAGGGAGTCCAAGTGCAAATAGCCCATTTGTAAAAAGGCACTTATTAGTGAATGAAGAAATATATATATACGGGCCAAAGCCCAAATACTTGAGTTACTTATGCCTCTATTCAGGCATCCATTCAATAAATGTTAACATTTGATGACTTCATCTACTCCAAGTGGATTTAATTATCATTTCTAAGCAAGAGATTCCCAAGTTTATATATGAGGTGTCTCTCAGGAGCTCTAGTCATGCACTTGAATATGCTTATCTGACATTCCAAATTAGATGTTTTGTAGACATCTCAAACTTAACATATCCAAAACAGAACTCTATTTCTCCAAAGCTTACCTCTTCTCTGAACTTCCTTGTTTCTACTGAGGGCAACACTATCCTTCCAATTACAGGGGCTCGCAACTTTGGCATAATCCTCAACTTTTCACTCTCCTCCATCTCCCATCCCACTTATTCAATGAGTTGTCATATACTGTCATTTCTATATCTACAACATTTCTTGTCTCTATCCTTTTCTTCATTTATAAGGAAAGATGCTAGTTTAGGCCCTCTTCAACTTAATCTTATATTAAAAGTCTGCTAATTCGTCTCTCTGCCTAATGCGTCTCCCCACTCAAACCTGTCCTCCATTTAGCTGTTAACTAACCTTAAAATATAGATCTGGTTATGTCACTTCTCCACTTAACAGTTTTCCCCCCATTTTGTTTTTATTGTATTTTTTTACTTCAATTTTGTTTTAGTTGTTTATTTTTTTCAGTTATGTCCCACTTTTCATGATCCCATTTGGGGTTTTCTTGGCAAAGATATTGGAGCGGTTTGCCATTTCCAACTGCTGACTTTGAAATGGCGATTTTCAAGAATTTCCAAAAATATGAGCTCTAAAGCTCATTTACTTGAGTTGCTTTTATGCATCACCTAGCTTGGTACCAACCAGGAAATGGTACTTTCTCTATCTGCCCTCAAGAAACTAACATTAATATTTTACTTGGGGTTGGGGATTAGATGTGGCATGTCAATCTGACAAATAAATGCAAGATAATCTGAGAGGAGGAGAAAACTATGATCTGGGGTGATGAGGAAAGGTTCTATGGAGCATGTGACATGTTTGTGGAGTCTTAAAGCAAGGTAAAATTTCTGGAAGGCACTGAGGAATACATTTCGGATCTATAGAAAGAGCTTGTATGAATAAACAGGGGGCAGTGAGGGAACACTGAGTTTGAGAAACATCTCCGAGTCTACCTTGGCAAGAACATGGAATGTTAGAGGGAAGTGAAATAAGTCTGGAAAGGAAGCAAAACACAGACTGTGGAAGACCACAAGCACACATACATTCAACTCTACTCTCTATCTTCTACCTATCTATCTGTCTAGCTATCCATACATCCTCTATCTGCTTTCATAAGCTTACTGAAGGAACCATGGGGATAGAGAGGAGTTCAAAGCATCTGGGTATTGTAGCTAGTTACATATTTCTTAAAACATGAAAGAAAATATTTCTTTGGAAATGCTATTTTCCTGTGACATGCTTTAATTCCTAGTCCTCTTTGATTTTCATCCACAACAATGTTTATTTTGTCAGGCATTTAACTCTTGCATCCTCATTTCCAAAAGGTGCCCCCATTTAAGGAACAATGTGATCTCTTCAAAGTACGGATTTCTGCTTTTAAGATTTGATTACATATCTTCTCCTGATTTGTGTCATATTTTTAAAGTTAGTTAAAAGTTTACAGTCTTTATGCATGTTAATATTTACCAAAGAAGAGGCTTACCGGTGCAGCAAAAAGGGCACTAGATTGGGAAGCAGAAGGCCTTGCTCAGGTGCTTTCCACCAGTCACTGCGGGAAGTAAATTATTCAGCTTTTCTGGGCCTCAGTGTCCTCCCTCATATATTTTTAAAATGATAGAGTTAGACTAAATGATTTGTAAGGTTCTTTCCATCTGTGGCAATCTGTTACTCTAAGTGTGATTATGGAGGATTTAGAACCTAAACTTTCAGGATCAGAATTTCTAATGCTCATGACACTTTTTCAAATGCCTATTTTTACATTTTAACATATGGTAGATTAGTGTTTAAAACAAGTATAAACTCTGGTGTTGTCATCCTTTTTATAACTAATGCAAATGAGTTTTATGCATTAACATGATTCTTAATATTTTGAGATCTTGTTAGTCTGAGGACAGTATCACTCCTTTAGTCCTTTGGGACATTTCCAACTCCTTTAATGTAGCTATTAATATAATTTGGGGAGTATCAGATTCTTATATAAAATGCTAATACCAAAAAGTTGCAACTTAACCAAATGCAAGAGGTGCATATGAATATTTTTAAAAGATAATAACTTTAAAACTGTCAGCAAATTGCATTAATCATTTTTTAAAAAAACACACTCAACACCGCACCCCCCCCCACCATACAGATTAAACTTGTCCAAAGTAACTTTCACAGCAACATATTCACAGGTTTACACTGCAAAGTTGTGAAAAGAATGATATCTTTTTCAAATATTTGATTAAGTGCTGCAAGATGTTGAAGAAATTCAGTGCTCAAATGAATTATATGTTTGATGTCATTTTTGGCAACACTACAGAAAATGTCACATAAAAGAAAAACATCTTATTTAAAGGAAGGTCTTGACAGCAGTCTGGCATGGCTAACAACTTCATCCCCAAATGGGAAGACTGGTTATAATCAAACTTGTAATGAGAGAATTAGTTTTTTTCCCCCTCTTGAGACAATGTAAACACTTAAAAAAATTCTTTTACTTAATGACTTCTAAAGCCTTGGACCTGGAACAAAAGTAAGTGTGCAAATATGGAGTATGTTCAATTTAAAGATTAAATATCAAATGTGAATCTAATATTTCTTGGAGAACTGTCAGAAGCTGTTAACGAAGACAAGCAGTGGTAACAGAGCAGCCAACAGGTAGTTCACCTCTCAAATGTTATTTCTTTTTGACTGGAAGAAACTAGCCATTCGTTGTGTCGATGGAGATGGAATTCCCAGGGACCAGAGCACAGACATCTTCCAGCAAGCACCCAAGTAAGAAGCTGTAAGGGCTTTTCCCCTCCAAACCAAACCAAAAATTTGTTAAACACAATGATGAGAATTGTCCTCTCCCCCTTTTAAAAAGTATCTACCTTCCTTTTTAAATCTCTATTCCTTGACAGAGACAGAGCATGAATAAACGAATGAATGAATGAAAGTCACTAAGTCAAAGATGGTACAGCAGAAAGCATTGGCTCTTGAGTCAGAGGATCTGAGCTTGATTCTTGGTTGTGCCATTTAGTATCTCTGTGACCTGCAAGAGGTCACTTCATCTATCCTGTACTATATAATGACAGACTGGACAAGATGATCACCGGAGTCCCTTTCATTCTAAATCTGTGATCCTGTTTTTCATTTCCGGGCTATTGGCCACAGACTAAACCTCCCCCTACACAAATCTACAAATACAATTTATGGGCCCTGAATAACACTGATATCAGAAGCAACAGGAAAATGTTGGAGTTTATCAAAGTACTCTATTGGTCTGAATATAGGTTGCTCCCAAATATAGAGTGCATTCCTATAATGAGATCTTTGGGAAAGGAAAAAAAAAGTATATGTTGTAAATTAATTACAAAAAATTAGGGTTTAGGTACTGGAGCTCTGATTTCATTGGCATAGAGAATTGGTAAATGATGAGACTCCTTTGGTTAATGCAGACTGTCATTTTCTCTTAAATTTTTAATCTTAATGAACTGCTTAGGGCACTGAGAGGTTATAACTCGCTCACAGTCACAGTCAAAATGAACTGTGAGACATGGGAGACGCTGGCACAGGATTGCCCAGCATGGTGTACCTACATGAAAGAAGATGCTGTACTCTATGACCAAAGAAGCCGTAGCCATAAAGAAATGTGAGATGTGCAAATTTAGAGACAAACCCACTTCAAATGTTTCAAATGTACTATTTGTGTCCCACCTATGGTAGAGCCTTTGGAGCTTACATTGGTCTGATCAGCCACAGTCAGACACTGTACCTTGAGCCCAACATAGTACATTTTGGTCCTCTTTGAAAACAAAGGACAACAACCAATGTGTTAGAACCCAGGTCTTTTGGGCTCCAAGGCTGGTTCTCTATGCACTATGCCAGGCTAACTTTACAAAATATTTCCATGTAAAAACCTGTTAGAGAAAAAAAATGATTTTTTCCTTCATCAAGAATGCTCCTGCTACTATTATGTATCTAGGATGATCATGACAAATATTATAAGGGCAATGGGATTCAATCTCTGGCTCATGACTATACCCAGGGAAATTCCTGCAATGTGAATAATCTGGATTTTTTGTTTTTCTGTTTCTGCTTTTTACTCTTCCCCCAAAAGTTCCTAAAGTTGAAAAAATACTCCTAATATGCTAAGGTTTCCAGAAGTGTATTATTCAATTCACTGGAGGTTTCTAAAGTCTTCTCTAGGTAGTCCAGGCTCTGATCTTTAAAAGTCAAATCACACATTCATAAAATGTGTGGGATTTTCACTCCATATTTTCACAGCAGATTTTAGCACGCAAACGAACACTGCCAATACACAGGTCCTACACCAGTCATTTCCTCAGGTAGCAGCCGCACAATAGTTCTATGTCTATGATGGCAAGCAAAAAGAATATGGTAAAGGGAGCAAGGTGGGAAATAGACACATAGCATAACAGTTGGAGAGTGATAGCTTTAAAACACAACAAATTAAAGTGAGAAATCATTAATCACCACATATTTGTTATGCCAGTTTTATTCTGAAAAAAAAAAGGAAGTTTATTATTGTAGGACAAACTTTTAAATAACACAGGGGACTGATTTCTGGTGCAAAGATTTAATAATTCACAGGTCTGATTAAATTATTTCTCAACATACTGGTCCCACAACCAAAATTCTTCAATTATTTGACATCAATGGAAATGAAAGGTCTCACATAAGTCAATTTTCCAGGTCACTGAAACTTAGCTTCTCAACAGCAAATAAAACTTTTTCATATTTATTCTCTCATGCCTTCCAAAACAGTGTATACAAAACATAACTAAACATATTGTTGATGATTGTGAGTGCTCATTATGAACAATAATCATATCGTACTGACATATAGTAAGTGAGACCTCTAGGGCTTATTGAGACTGTCTGCTTCAGAGGATCTTGAGGTGTTTTTTTTTTTTATGTGTTCCCTCACCACCACTTTGTCAGCTGTCATTTTTTGCTGTTGTTAATATGATTATTTCTAGCAGTTCCTCCCCCGAGCCTAATTTACTGCAAGCATGTTAGAATTATACCAAAGAAGAAATGTGCTTTGCATGAGGGCTTGAGGGACTTTCCTATTAGCAAACTGAATGAGCTTTAATTCATGGACTTTGCATCATCTATTTTTAACTACTCAAAGGACTTTTTTGCTTCCTTGTTGGGTTTTGACTATATTTTGGAAAATGTAGGTTGCCACTTACATGGCACAACTTTCCACTCACAAATGATTACTTCTGCTCACAAACTGGAACCTGATGACACACAATGGTACAATTTCTTCTGCTGTTATAATTTCCACTTAGAAATAGATAATGCCAGACACATATGAGGTATTCAGTACATTATATACTGAGATGAAAAAGAGAAGGAAAAAAATAAGGAAGATGTAGGGAAGAGAAAATGAAAAGAATTACAGAATTCAAAACACACTTGAAGAGGTTCTGATTATGCTATTCCTTACTATGGAGTTAAAAAAAATATAAACTGTAACCACATAACTACACTTTCCCTTACTTTCATTGTTTAAGTATGCAATAATAAAATTAACTACGCAGAATAAAAAGTCAGAATTGGATGAAAAAACAAAACCCCAAACACAAAACATTATGTCTGAGCTTATAGTTAGTCACTAGCTACCACTTATGTAGGATAAGACAATGCCTAAAGAGTGCCAAGAAGGAATTAACTTCATTTGAGAAGAACAATCTAAAAACACCAGGGAATCAATTTAGTCTAATATTATCAGCCTAACATTCTAAAGAGTCTCTGTTTCACTTAGGAAACCAAGATTAATCTTGTCTAACATTATATATCAGATAGATGGAAAAATAGTCACAAATTGTATATTTCCTCTACCCTACAATGATAGAGGGCCCCCAATCTGACTTAATCTATTATTCAAAGATAGTTTGTAGAGACTTTAAAAGGCCCAGTGCAACTTGAGAGGTATTAAGCACTGCAAAGAGATCTTTCACAACAGGTTTTAAAATGCTTTCTTGATTTACAAGCTCAGATTGTCCTTCCTTCTTTGAATTCTGGCACTCTTCACAGAGAAGGTATTGTCCACATAGTACGCTGAGAAGAGAAGATCAGATACCTTATCTACCTAAAGTTGACTGAGGAATTTGCTCAAACCTGTATCTCCCTCTGACTATTTGGCTTACTGTTGCTTTTGATAATATAATTAAACTTAAAAGAAATCAGGGGTTGCAGTCATAATTTAACCAACAAAATTACAAAGTTTATTAAAGCATTACACAAAGTCAACTCAGAGAAGTGACTTTACCCCAATTTACTGTCAACTTTAGGCAGAACTGATTATATACTATAGCAATCCTGTATAGAGGTCTAGATAACTGGGTCAAGAGACTAAAGAGACTCTACTGTTGTAAATGATTATCCTCAAACGCATCCCTTTATAGTATAACTGGCATTTAAAATGTATGACAACATTCCTTGTTTATTAGATTTAAATTAAGCAATTACTGAAGATTTTGGGTTAAACTAGTTTGATTTCCAGTTTTGCATGTTCAAATTTCATATCAGTATGGAAAATTTAAACTATACAAATAATTGTTTTGAATCATTTATGTCCCTCAAAGTTAGAGGCTCTCCAGAAAGCACCTACTTAAACCCTAATTTATACTGCACTGGTCATCCGGTCTTCATTGGAAAATCTCCAGTAATTAGGAACCTGCTTCCTGTCATAGGTACTTTTGGACAAACGTCCTAATTGTTAGGAAACTCTTCATTATATCAAGCTGAAATCTACCCCCTCTGCAATTTCCATTCAGTGCTCCTAATTCTGTCTTCTGGGCAAGTAAAATAAATCTAATTTGTTCTTCCACAAGATAGCCCAATGAATACTTGAAGACAAGTACCAAGTCTCTTTGTTTTCATATTCCTCCCTGATAACACATCCCTCCCGTCCCAATCCTTAATTTTTTTTTCCCTCTAGGTTAAACACTCTCAGTTTTTTCAATCTGAATTTTTTTCGTATGGTTTTCAGTGCCCTTATTATCCTGGATACCTCCCTCTAAATGAACTCTAGCTTGCCAATGTCTTGTCAAAAAGGTGGCAACAAGGACCGAAGTCAGTGCTCTAGGTCAAGGTGCAACAGGGCTATAACTTCCTTCCTTTTGGGACCTTATGCTTCTGTTAATATCGCAAGACTGCATTAGCACTTTGACTGTCATATTATAGTGCTAATTTTCCAGTTTTCTGTTTACTAAAATCCTAGATTTTTTTAAAAAATAAAAACATGAACTGTTAGCCATTTTATCCTTATTCTATAGTTGGATGATATTCTGAATCCAAATGAATGATTTGATTCTTTCCTTATTTCTGTCAATAGCATCACCATCCTTCCAGATACCCAGGTTTAAAACCCTGAGTCCTTGACTCCTCACCCTATATATCTCAATCAGTTACCAAAGTCTGTCAATTCTTTCTCCATAATCGTTCACATTTCTCTACTCACACAGCCTCCAACTCCAGTTCATCACCTCTTACCTGGACATAACTTAATTTAGGCCTCCCTACCTCAAGCCTCTCCTTTGTCCAAACCATGTTCTGCATAGTTTTTAATAACAAGCATTTATTAAAATCCTGCTATATGGTATTCTAAAAGTATAAGCCTAACTGTACCATTCCCCTGCTCTAAAAGCAATAGTGAGTCCCTATGCTTCTGGGTTTAAATACAAACATCTCTGTTTGACTTTTAAAGCAGTATATATTATAAGGCTTATTATACATTCCACTTTACCAGACTACAGTAGTTCAAACTGGCTTATTTGCTATTCCTCACACATGATTCTGTCTCTCATCTCTGTGCCTCCCTATGCCTAGAATGCTTCTTGGAATCTCCAACTTTTTTTTTCAAGCCACCTCCTTCACTAGGCCCGTCCTGTTTCCCCGTTGCTAGTTTCCTCCTCTAAAATTATCTTGTATTTATAGTGAATGTTTTATTTTACTTAAATGTGTACATACTTTCCCCCTGTGTGTAAGCATCTTGAGGGCAGGACTGTTTAGTTTCTGTATTCCTAGCCTAGTAAAGTATCTGACAGAGTGTTTAAAAATGCTTGTTGAAGTCATTCCCCAATTGATATGAAGGATATGAACAGGCAATTTTCAGAGGCAGAAATTAAAGATATCTTTAAGCATATCGAAAAATGCTCTAAATCACTATTGATTTTAGAAATGCAAATCAAAACAACTTTGAGGTACCACTTCTCACCAGCCAGATTGGCTAAGA
>JAQQSV010016386.1:0-11852 GCA_028646515.1 Pseudochirops corinnae | reverse complement strand
GAGGGGTAGAAAAAATCAATAATAAAATTCATCTCAACAAAAAAAGGTTAAAGATCTAAAAAGAAATAAGGAAAAAGAAGGTAAGAAGGAGGAAGGAGAAGTACTAGAGCTTAAACTAGTCAACAAAGTAATGATTCTCAAAAAAGTTTTGGTACTGCCACATATCACTGGTCAGATTGCCTAAGATGACAGAACAGGAAAATGACCAATGCTGGAAAGGATGTGGAAAAATTGGAACACTAATTCATTGTTGGTGGAGTTGTGAACTGATACTACCATTCTGGAGAGCAATCTTGAACTACACCCAAAAGGTTATAAATAATTTCATACCCTTTGACCCAGCAATATGACTTCTAGGGCTGTATCCCAAAGAGACCGTAGAAGTGGAAGGAAGATCCATATGCACAAAAATATTTATGGCAGCTCTTTTTGTGGTGGCAAAGAATTGGAAATTAAGCGGATGCCTATCAATTGAGGAATGGCTAAACAAGTTGTGACATATGAATGTAATGGAATACTATTGTGCTATAAGAAATGGGGAGGAGATGGACTTCATATTTACCTGGAGAGGCTTATACAAACAGATGCTAAGTGAGAAGAGCAGAACCAGGAGAAATTTGTACACAATTACAGACACAATGTATGTGTGACAACCAACTTTGATAGACTGGACTCTTCTCAGCAATGCAGGGTTATAAGACAACTTCAAAAGACTCATGATGGAGAGAGATATCTATATTCAGAGAAAGAACTAGAAAGAACTGAGTTTGAATGCAGATGGAAGCAAACTACCTGCTCTCTTTCTTTTTCTTGTTTGGTTTTGTTTTCTCTTTCCTATTGTTCATGCCATCCCTTACAACCCTTCTTTATAACTTGAGTAATGTCTAATGTGAAAGTATTTGCAGATCTAATACTTGACTGCATGCCACCATGGCAGAGGAGAGGGAGGAGAGAGAGAGGAAGAAAATTTGAAACTCAAAGGATTGTGGAACAGAATCTTATAAACTGAAAGTAAACAAACAAATTAATACAGACAAAAAAAATTGAAAAAGTTTTCGTACTGGTCAGGAAATAGAGAGGTTGATTAGTGGAATAGATTAGACACATAACATAAAGAAGCAACTTTTAAAACCTGCACAATTTTCAGTAAACAGAAAGATTGTAATTCGAAGTGTAAGGACTTATGCTTAGAAGAAAAAAATGCTGAGGACAACTGACAAGAAATCTGTAATAAATTAGGTAAAGACAAAGAACTCATAGCACATATCCATGTAAGCTTCAAATGGATATATATAGTACAAAAGGTCACATCTTAAATCAGTGGTTCTCAACCTTCCTAACGCCACAACCCTTTAATACAGTTCCTCATGTTGCTACTTCATAACTGTAATTTTGCTACTGTTATAAATTGTAATGTAAATATCTGATATGCAGGATGTATTTTCATTGTTACAAATTGAACATAATCCACAGGTTGAGAACCGCTGTCTTCAATGAAGAGCAAGATAGAAAATATTTTCCTTAATATGAGTAAGGGAAGAATTCATCTATAAACCAGAGAATAGAGGATATCTTGGATGATCAAAGGGATACTTTTGATTCTGTAAAATTAAAATGGCTTTTTAGAAGACATAACCAAATCCAGTTTAAATTAGAAGGGAAATAAGTTACTGAGGAGAATAATCTTTGCATCAAGTATCTTTGATAAAGTTCTCATTTCTGAAGTATACATGCAAGGAGCTGATTCATATTTATAAGAACAAGAACAATATCCCAGTTGATAAATGTTCAAAGGATACGGACAGATAATTTTCAAAAGAAGTAATCCAAGCTACAATGCTTGTTAAATTCAGAATAGCAAGAATTGAAATACAAAACAACAACAAAAAACTCAACTATTTCTATACTTCATGATACTTCTCAATAAATCTCTGACATATTTTAAAATATTAACACTAGTCAGAGGCATTTTGGTGGGGAATTCAATGGGCAGAAGTCCAAACATAAGGGAAAGAGAGGAACAAGTATTTATTAAGAATCTATTACGTGTCAGGTATCGCTCTAAGTATTTTGCGCATATTATCCCATTTTATCCTCATAACAACCCTGAGAGGTAGGTGCTATTATCCCAATTCTAAAGCTGAGGAAATGAAAGTAAACAGAAGTCAAGTGCTGTCCCACTGGTTTAAAGCTGAATTTAAACTCAGATCTTCCTGATTCTAGGCCCAGAGCTCTATTAGTTTCACCACCCTCTACACTTAAGAGATCATAAAATACTATATAGAGTTGGAAGGGGCCTTAGAGATTATTTAGTCCAATAGTTTTCAAATATATTATGTTCAAGATATATAATTATTATTGGCGAGGAATTAGGGCCCATTATGGCAGAGTTAGGGTACTTGTGCACCTTATATAATTACAAGCATTAATTCCATACAACCTGGACACATCTAGTGAAACAAACCCTTTGAAAACTAATAATATATTATAACCACTGCATTTTATAGATGATTTCCCTGAGCTCCAGAGAAGTGAAGTTATTTTTCTAGTGTCATGCAGTTTGTGGAAGAAACAGGACTGAGATGCAGGATTCTTAATTCTTAATTTCACTATATTATCATGTCTTACCTTAGAAATTCCAAAAAATTATGCTGCAATTGAGCTTTAAGAAAAACTGATATACACAAAACTGAGTTTACAAAATTGAAAAACTGGGGGTTAAATATTTATATTGTAAAAGATATCTTCAGGGTTCTTCTAGATAGTGGATTACTCCCATAGCTTAGTAAAAAAATCCTTTATTTATGAAAAAAATTCATATTTATATAATCTTGTCTATGACTATCATAATTTCATTTCCCCCTCTGTTTTCCAGTTATCAATGTATTTCAATTAGCCTAAGGTGAATAGTCATCATTAAAATGTTTAGACAATAATTCTTCATACCATTACTAGTATCAAAACTGTCTACTTTCCGTATGATCAGGAAACACTATGGAATGAGAACTAATAGAAATGAATGGATACAGAGGCAATATCTGAGTAGTTAGTCCATTCTCTTTTTTAAAATAATAAAAAAAATCTACTAGAGCCATATCTAATAATATTCTTCACTAGTAAGTTGGCACTAGAAAGTATAGTGTGGTGACTTTATCTTTTATATTCAACAGAATGCTGGCAAAAATCCTCCCAAAATCAATTCACAAATTTCTCTTTGAAGAGAACAGCACTGTAATAATGTACATTGCAATAGTAATTAATAAATGTTTCTTGAACTTACTGTTTGACAGCCCTTCTGCTTTGCTGAAGAACAAGTCCTGCCAGATTAATTTAATCTTCTAGGTTACTATGACATCCCTTTTAGATTAAATAGGTAGATTTTATCTGTTTAGACCTTAATATTCATTTTGACCATCCTGCTTTAATTATTTAAACTGGGAAACTGGGCAAATACCAACTAGGACATATAATGATTGGGTAAGTGGTAACTTGCACACAGATTTGGCTATCAGTGAATTACTGCCAAACTAGAGAACCATAATAATTTGAGTTTTGCCATGATTGATTCTGGACTGGACCAGACTAGCTTTGAGGCTAACTCAGCATTTACTATATGACATGTAACATCCCAAACTTTTAAAGGGGAAACCTTCTGACTTACTTGTTGAGGGGAATTTTACCTAAAGTTCTTTTTTTTAATTAAGAATAATTTAATACCTATATCAATAGCCAAATTTCAGTGAAACAAGGCAAGGAGTAAATGGGAAACACTCTGGGAGATGGGATCAGAATTTCAATGACCTTGGATAATATGAATTCTATTTAGTAACATAAAGAATGTCATTTAGCAGGGACAAGTGCAGACTAGTGTGTTTGAAGGAAAAAAATGCACTCTTTTTTTGGTTGTTGTTGTTGTTGTTTAGTTATTTTCAGTCATGTCCAACACTTCATGATCCCCCATTTGGGGTTTTCTTGGCAAAGATATTGGACTGGTTGCCTGGTTTTACAAATCATTTTACAGATGAAGAAACTGAAGCAAGCAAGATTAAGTGATTTGCTGGGGGACACAGAGCCATTAAGTGTCTGAGGCTAGATTTGAAGCCATGTCTTCCTGACTCCAGGTCTGGCACTATCCACATCTATAGGTGCCACATTGCTGCCCATGTTTTATTTAAATCAAGATGGAGAAAGATTTTTATGTGCATATATCATAGAAAGTTTTAGGAAAGTCAGCTTGGCATAAATAAAGTGAAATAGAAAAAACTTGAAACATTGAACTAGATGTCAGGATACCTAGGTTCTGCACTATGTGACTTTGTTTCTCTGAACCTCATTGCTACTCTCTGTAAAAAGGGTTTGGAATTAGATGATGGCTAAGTTATAAATTAAGATCTCTCAATTCTAAAATTCCTGGCATTGAGTGATGTCTAGTGAACTATATCAAATGAGCATTAACCAGTATGGTTGAGAATTCAGCCCATGTGTTCAGAGTTAAGAACAACCGCCTTAAAGAAAGAACTTTTGGAATGTAGTCTTTGGCAAGTTGGAATAGACTACAGTGAAGTTTTCTAAAGATTTCTATCTCCTAATAAGCAAATACAATATTAACAGGGGACCAAAAGACTTTCTCCTCCTTTTCTCTTATGTTTATTTCTCCTTCAACTCCCACTCTTGAGTGCTTGTATCTTTTTTTTATTTAAAATTCTTCTCTCCTTAAGAGCTTTCCTGATTATTCTAGCCTGAGACATAAGGCAGAGATTGTGTAGTGAATAGGAGAATTGGACCTTTGAATTGGAGTGCAAGGTGAGAGAAATTCTTATTAAACTATGATTTGGGGAGATCCAGAGTACCCCTCTCCTTTTTTTCTAACGTCTTCATTTCAAAAGTTCAGTCTCTGGAGGACATTGCTGATAATGAAATTGGATTAATTTTCTTAACAATCTTTTTAAGACCCCACCCAGGTGGAGGAGTATTGTGCTCTACTCAGCTTTGGGTGGGTATAAATTCTTTGAATAAATTACCTAAGGCTTGTGGTGGTCTGGGTATAGTGACATGATGTCACTCAGCCCATCATTGCAATATTCGTTTTCTCATTAATTATTAACCATTCAGAGTTGATTGCAAAGGGCCCATCCTGCCATGAACCTGGCTGTCATGATTGTCTTTGGCAAATGAGAGCATCACCAACCTTTTATTAAAAATTCTGGCATTATTAATAAAATGATGAATTACTCAGAAATTATGTTTCTTGTAGCTTTTTAAACATCAGAAAGGGTTGAGGTAAGATGAATTGGGGACTAATGATGTAACCAGTACTGCCATGGAAAGAGTCAGTGAAAGCAATTGGAAAATGTGAGCAAAGCAGTAGAAAGGATTACTTTTTGTTCCTCTAGGGTGGCAAGACTATGGACATGGCTGGGACAGAGAAGTCTGGAAAGTATAGGATGTGTGACTACAAGGCAAATCAGGACGCCTCTTATATTTGACTGAGACAATCTTACAGGTTGGACAGTGGCTACCTTTTTTGAAAACCACCACGAACTGAAAGGGGCAATGTCCTATTATGCAGAGGGTGCATATTTGGACTGGGGAAATCCTGGTATTAGGAATGGAACTAATTCAGCCATATACTTTGTTAATTCTGGTTGGATGTTGGCATGAAATGAGGCACTTATAGGTCATTTTGCCATTAACAGAAGATTTATTTAGTTATAGCATAGGCAAGATATTAACAAGGATACTCCAGTACTTAGCTTGGGTAGACATAGCCCTACTTGTGGAAACATGTCTGGTCACTGGGGGTACGGTGACTCATGTAGTATTAGGAAATCTGTCAAGTCTGACTACATGTGGGAGGATCTTTGTATGCCTTTGGGCAATCAGAGACGTATGTTAATCTGGCCAGAGGTCATCAGGAAGCTATATTAAGGGAAGTATATGATTCTCTGGTCCAATCAAATACTAGAGACGGCTTTGTCTCCTTTAAGGTGTGCTAGAGGAAGAAAGGCCAAACCTGTACCCAAGAATGTGATAGGGGAAACCCTGGTGGTTATTGGTACTATTACATTTCATCTCATTGTGGTAAAATCCTAAGAAACTTCTAGAGAAGCCCTGTAAGTGTGCTAAGGTATCTCTGAGACCCTTTCAGGGGGTCCTCAAGATCAAATTATTTTCATAACAATATTATAATTAAAAAATTTCTAATATGGTAAATGTCATTTAGATATAACCCACATAAGCAAAAGCTCTTTTTGAAGAAAAATCTTCAATAATTTTTAAGAGAGTAAATGGTCCTGAGACCAAAAAGTTTGATAACTACTGTTCTAGAGGAACTTTTGCCATTTAAATGCTTTTAGGGTCTTTATAGGACAATTCTCCTGGCATAGGAAAAGGTAAATAAAACATATTTAAAAAAACATTAAAAAAAATAGACATTGTGTAACAATAAAGAAAAAATGTAATAGCCCTTCCACAAAGAAAAGGAGAAAAAAGTTGGAAGAGAATACTAATCCAGAAACCTAGGATTTTCCTTTCCCCTTCAGAAGGAGTACATTTTAGAGCTCAATGATCTTGCCAATGGGTGATAACTTTCTGCAGTTCACAGTGGATTTCCCCTGAAAGGTAGTTATGATAAGCCAAGGCTAAAGCAGGAATATCAGGAATACAGCCTCTATGATGACATCACCAGCACAGACACCGATTCCTATCTTCATGTAAGGTGATGATGATGAGCGGGAACAGCAACAGGAGAATCTTGAAGGGAACTTCTTTTAGCTGAATTGACACCAAGTGTCCTTAATTCATATCCTGGTTAAATATTATTCTCTTGCTATAGTTGAGAAGTTTCCATTTCTTACCCACTGAATGACCTAAGAGTATTTCATTTTGATCCATTATCAACCTTAAACTGCCAGGTGATTGACCTGTCAGTTCCAAGCCAGAACACTCCATTATTAAAAAGTAAGATGCTATAATGGGATCCTAAAACAGGATTTTGAGATCCTATTTTTACCTTTCCTTGTAACTCCAGCACTTAGCACAGTATCTGGCACAAAGTAAGTGCTCCATAAATGTTTTTTTGTTTGGTTGATTGATAAAAATTCTGAGTCAGATGACCCATAGATAGCTTATATATTTGTAGTTATTTTGAATGTGATTTAATTAAAAATATTTTGTCTTGGGGTGTCTAGGTGGCGCAGTGAATAGAGCACCGGCCCTGGAGTCAGGAGAACCTGAGTTCGAATTTGGCCTCAGACACTTAACACTTACTAGCTGTGTGACCTTGGGCAAGTCACTTAACCCCAATTGCTCTCCAAAAAAAAAAGCAAAAAAAAAATATTTTGTCTCTAAGGTTCTCTAAATAAGCCATCAAGTCATCTGCAAATAAGTGGTAATTTTGTTCCCCTTTTGCTTGTGACTCAATTTCTTTTCTCTCTTCTTATGATATAGCTAATATTTCTGGAATTACATCACATAATAGGATGTCAATGAATATGTTTGCTTTACCCTCATGTCATTGGAAAGCTTTCAATATTCTTCCTTATAATTCATGCTAGTTCTTGATTTTAGGCAGATATTAGACAGTTATTTAGCAGTTTTGCATTTGTTCATGATTTTTTGATGTTATAGTTCATAGCTTTTGGAAAGATGCCATTCAAAGTTGAAAAATACAACTTATGTGTCACATTCAGTAGTCAGCAGAAGTGTAGCATAATTTAATTTTCTAAAATTCTATTCAAATTTTAAATTTTGTTCTTATTTGTCTTTCTTTCAGATATGTCTTAGTGTGAAAGGGGAAATACTAAGGTCCCCAGTTACTAGGTGCAAGCTTGATAGTGGCACTTTGATAATTCAGTTTCAATGTTGGCCTAAAATGAGACACTCATAGGTCATTGAACAGTTAACAAAATGAGGATTACTTAGCCCTAATATAGCAAGCATATTAAAGAAGGATAGGGTAGGAACTGCTAGGCAGTGCAGTGAATAGAGAACTGGCCCTGGAGTCAGGAGGACCTGAGTTCAAATCTGGCCTGAGACACTTAACACTTACCAGGTGTGTGACCTTGGGCAAGTCACTTAATCTCAAGAGGCCTGCCTTTCTCCCTCCTAAAAGCAAAAAAAAAAAAAAAAAAAGAAGAAGAAGAAAGAAAGGATACAGTAGCACTTAAGTTCTGTAGAAGAAGTTTCCTTTCATCTGCACGTGTAAAAATGTCTGATTAGCAGATGTGATGCAGTGACTTATTGATTTGGGGATATCCAATAAATAAGAACTCACTGTGGCGAACTCATTGGAGAATAAGATGTGTACAGAATGCTGTATGAGCAAGCACCCTAGCACACCCAGGATGGCCTGCTAGCACAGGTTCTTTGATCTACTTTGATAAAGGAAAGACAACTTTTAAAGGGTTCAACAATCTTACTTTAATTACAGATAAGTAGAAAATACAAGCAGAGAAATTAGCACAGAGATTCAACAGGCAGGGCTCCTACTATCTAAACAAAGTAATACAACCACCTATATACACAAACCTGTGAGTAGTTGGGGGCTCTTAACAAACAACTACTCAGAGTCCCATCCATGGAATCAAAATATCCTTCTGATAAGCAAAACCCCAAAGCAAAAATCTCACCTCAGAATATATATATACACATACATATATATGTATATATACACATACATATACACATACACATACACATACATATACATATACATATACATGTACATATACATATACTTATACATATACATATACATATACATATACATATACACTTTTGGCTAATAGGCTCAGAGACAGGAGGCATCACATCTCTCATGACTCAGTGCCTAACTAGTTTAGTACCAAGAGGTGCGAAAGCCTTTCTACAAGCAAACATCCCCTAAGCAAGCTCCTCCTTAGGTAAATTCCTCCCCCAATGGGCTCTATGTGACTCAGGATGTATCACAGCTGTGTCAGAGTTCAAAGCAGCAAGACATCCACGATTGAACACATGTGGTTACATAAGTCTATTAATGGATGGGGAAGATCATCATATTCTATTAACATTACAGATGCATAAGCATTGATGGATTGTGAGATGTAATACTAGAAAAAATATTTACACTGAAGAAATTATAAATCCATTAGACTGCTGGGGTATATAAACTCTTTTTCAATTTTGTATATATGGGTCTTCTTCCCACTTCTATGATCTCTTTGGGATACAACTGTTCAATTTGTTGAGGCAGATTTTCTCATAGGCTTTCAACTGAGAATTTATAATCTATCTTTAAAGGAAAACCATTCTAACATAAAAATATTTTAAACAGAGAAATTGAAATTCATCATACCATAATACATTGAGAGACATTTTTTTAAAAAATCATCCCTATTATTCACTGTACCTATCTATTCCCCCCCCCCCCGCCCATGTCCTAACTTCTTCATATATGCCTAACTGCTCACTGGAACAACAGGTGTGTCCATGAACTCTTAGTTTCCACAGAAACAGCAGGTGTGCCCATGTCATGGGAACCCAGCTACTGCCTCTACCTAGTCACTGCACCCAGACCCATTCCCACAGAAACAGGTGTGTTCTTGTATTCAATCACAATAACATCATCCATCTAGCCCAAGACAGGACCACAATACCTAACTATCTATCTTGACCAGACAGGACCACAATAGCTAGCCAGGTGGAGGGCAGAATGACCAGAATATATAACCACCGAACCATAGATGAGACCCCTCCTCCATTACCTAATCCCTTAACAAACTCCTCCTGCCTTTTTAATGTTAACCATATTCCTCCATTCTATGTAAATTTTGATTATTTAATGGCATCTTTACCCCATAAAAATCCATCTTGCTTTCTCTGAAACTGCTGGTTCCTCTTGGAACTTAGCCTGCTTCATGAGAGGCATCAATCTCAATAAATGCCTATACTTAGATTAGAGGTGTTCTGACTCTGAATTCTTTGAGTCGGTTCTACCACAACACATCATGAAAACCACAACAGTTTTTGGGTGGGCAGAGCCCTCTCCAAAACAATGTGAGTGTGCCTTTTGTGTCTTAACATGATCAATAAATCACAAAAATAATCTGTAAACTGCCAGGAAGCTACAGCAAGGAAATCACAGCTTTGTTACCTTTTAGGTAAAATCGAGTCTAACTCCAAATTTTGGTTGGAGAATAGAAGAACCCTAGTAGAAATCAATCCTGTCACTTACCACCCCATAATGGCAAAGTCCTGGGGAAATTCTATACAATTTTTTTACTATTTAAATATTTTAGTTCTTTTGCTAGGCAATAGATAGTACTAAAGGAAAAAAAGAAGAAATTATATCCTCCCCTTGACACATCCTTCAAAATTCATAAAGGAAAAAATAGGAAAACAAGGAAAATGTGAAGAAAAACAAACAAGAAATACTGGCTTTTTCTTCTCTCCTTCAGGACAAATATTTCAGTGATCTGATCTATGGGTGATAACCTTTCTTTGCAGTTCACAAAGAGTCTTCTCATACAAGGTGATAGCAATGAACCAGAGCAGAACCAGGGACATAAGGACTATAGCATAGATGATGACACTTCAGGAACAGTTAAGAATTCTTTATCACATGTCAAAGTCATCTGGGGCTAAGAGATCATATGTCTGTTGTTCTAGGACCCAAGCTGATGCAAGCTTTTCTTACACTATGACCAACTTGCTTGGTTCACCCATCACTGCCTTTCCCTATCTGATGGTCACATTAGGATAATGATACCAAATCTCGTAATATTTAGAAGTCCATTTAGAGTTCTCTTTGGAGGGGTTTGCCATCTTCTTCCACAGGTACTAAATAAGGGATCTTCCTTGTCTTTATCCACAGATTCAAAAATATCACCAACTTAGCTGAGGGATTCCTGTTTTCCAAGTAAATACACATGCACCATAGTTATATAGTTATAAATTTACCCCTTCTATGCAATTGGAAGGAAAATGCTCTTCCCAACAATACCACCTTTTAGTCCCCAAGTTCTTTTTGGAAAGTATTTGTCTGAACCATCCCAGAAGAAAGAAAGCCAGTCAATTGAAAGGAACCTAAGAATTTCTTCAGGGCAAGGAAGCCTTGTAAATGGTTGAGGATCTCAAGGCTCAGATGAATCAGTACCAGGATAGGAATAAGAAAGGGCTGAAGAGAGTCTGTTGCAACTATACCCAAAAGAATTTCATTCTTATCAGCTTAGTCTTCTTAAGAGTGAAAAAGAAACTGAGTCTGATCAGCTACTGGGCCCAAGATCCCACCTTCTGCCTAAGATGATGCTAGTTCATCACCAACATGATGTCTGAGAAGTGGGACATGTGACTTGAGAAGTCAGATGCAGGGTGATGCAACTATTGATTAGCAGGGGCAAACCTCTTGTGTTGAGATTTTGCCATTTAGGGATAGGTTTTCATTTTCATTTCATTCACTTTCATTAGGCAGGTGCTATGACTCTTAAGGAACCCAAGAGAAAATCCTTGGAAATTCCTTCCACCAGAACAATATGGTGTAACCACCCCAATGTCCAATGAATGCATGGCAATGGATCTACTACCACTCTTTTACTCTTTTTTTTTTTTAATTTTTAAATTTTATTATAGTTTGCATCATTCATTTCCACAAGATTTTGAGTTACATATTTTCTCCCCCTCTTACCCCCACCTACCGCCCCAAAACAGCCATCCCAGTGTGTCCCTCCTCCCCCAGTCTATTCTCTCCTATGTCACTTCTCAGTAGGGCAGGATGGATCTCCCGACCACAGTGCCTGTGTATCTCAAGCTCCAGTTGGGTGTAGTCAATAATAATAATAATAATTGCATATATAGATAGATAGATACATATTCAT
>JAQQSV010016385.1:0-11852 GCA_028646515.1 Pseudochirops corinnae | reverse complement strand
AACAAGACTAATTCACAACAAAGCTGCAGTTCACACCTCTGCATGTAAACTTTATTAAAGTATGAGATTGGTTTCTTGATATCACATTATTACAAGGAATCATTGCATCAAAAAATCAAAAGCTTAGAAAAAATTTTTAAAAGACTGACCTAAAAAAAAATTTGGGTATGTCTGGTGGTCTAGGATTTTGCAGCACTTTGTGCAAAAAGATGAAGAAATACTTGATCAAGGAAGAAATGAAAAATTGCCCAAGTCCCTCTTCGTGGTCCTGATCAACACCTTGCATTCCCACACTACAGAATATGGACACTTCTTAGATTGAAGCATAGCTACAGCGTACTCTTCTGTGCATTTTAAAATGTTTTCTTTTCTCTTCTTTCTTATTTTTTGGCATCTATCCCTAGCCCCCTTCTCTCTCCTACTTTTTCATTGGGAAAAAATAAAAGCAAAACCTTTGTAACACACACACACATGTATATTCAAACAAAACAGATTCCCACATTACCTGCCCTTTCCCCCCATCTTCTAGTTAAGTCTCTTTCAAAATCTATTTGTACCACATCCCTCCAAGGGAGGTATTTTGAAAGGTAAGCAACGTATTTTGAAAACCTTAAGCATTAAGGAATTGAGTGCTGTGATCATGAACAGGGAGGGGAGGGTGCTGCGGTTGGATTTTGTTGCCCTTTTGAGTTGCTGTAGTTTGTACGCTATAGCATGAGTTAAAGGTTTTCAGTAAAAGAGACTGTCAAGTTTAAGGCCAACTTGTCTCTTGCCTTTTTTTTTACACTGATAGCTAATAGGCCCCTTTCAAGAAGACACTGAATTGATCCCCTTTATCTGAGCCCAGGTTTCAAGGCTCATTGAAGGACAGTCAGTGGGAAACTGGTTGGTAAAGACATTTTTGCAGTTTGGCAGCCTCCGGGACAGGCAGCTGAATGATTTCCACATGAGGCCCACATATCATCAGAGGAAATGAATGGGGGCAAGGATGGACTGTAGATATTGCTCCTGGGACATCTCTCACATGTGGGACCCTTGAGAATAGCTACTAGTTCCATGTATTCTGTGGGTTCAAATGCACTTAAAACCATAGCTCATGAGCCCCCTTTAATTGTTTACTATTTTTTCTCTAGTCAGTGACCGGGCATAGTGAGCTTAAAGCAATGTAATAAAATAGCATACTAAAAAACCCTTGCAATTCAACATTATCCTGTGGGTCATATAGTCCCACAAATATATACACCATGATGAGTGGGTAGAGTGGTCATATATAGTATAGGCTCAGGAATGAAGGACTTTATACATAGGGAACATCTGTGGCTAGGGTACACCTGTGGAGGGGCAACTCAGGCTTCTGACCTTATAGTACCACCTATGCCATCTGACACAATGGCTTACTCTCACTGGACCTGCTGCCCATTGGATGTGGCATCAACATTGGGTATATTGTTCTGCTGTTCCCCCTTCGTCTAGTGACTACTAGGCATATCACTTTGATGGTGATCTATTCGTGACTGCTATGTTGGTAGCTGCTATGTGTGTCTTATCTCTGATGGGTGTTGCTCCCTGCTCTCAGCTTCGAGGCTTTATGCCTTTAGGGACCCTTACCAGCTATCTTAGTTTGAATCTGATTATAATGGATAGAACCTTTCTAGGATAAAAACTAGCTGACAAAAATCTGTTTTCTCTTTTTCCCCTCTCTTCCCTTCCTTTCCTGCCTGACCCTTGGGGAAAAAAGAAAAACAAGACCCTTGTAACAAATGTGCATAGTTAAGCAAAAAGAAATTCCCACATTGGTCATGTCCAAAAAATATGTCTCAGTCTAGACCCTGAGTCCATCGCCTTTCTGTCAGGATATTGATCGCATGTTTTGCTACCAGTCCTCTGGAATCATGATTGGTTGTTATGTTGATCAGAGTTCTTAAGTCTTTCAAAGTTGCTTGTCTTTACAATGTTGTTATAGTAGAAACTATTCTCTTGACTTTGCTTATATCACTTTGTATCAATTCATGCAAATTTTCCCAGGTTTCTCTGAAACTATAATTTACTATGGTACAGTAGTATTTCATTACATTCACATGCCATAATTTGTTCCTCCAGTTGATGGACACCCTTTTAGTTTCTAATTCTTTGCCACCACAAAAAGAGTTGCTATAAATATTTTTGTACATATGGGTCCTTTCCCTCTTTGATTTCTTTGGTGGTATATAAGATCAGCAATGGTATTACTGGGTAGAAGAGAAAGTAAAGTTTGATCATTTTTTGGGTATAGTTTCAAATTGCTTTCCAGAATGGCTGGACCAATTCACAACTTTATCAAGTGCATTAATGTGCCTGTTTTCCCATAGCCCCTCCAATATTTGTCATTTTTCATTCTTTTTATCATCTCAGCCAATATGAGGAGTGTGAGGTGGAAGCTCAGAATTGCTTTAATTTGCTTTTCTCTAATTAGTGATTTGGAGCATAATGACAGCTCCTTAGTCATAGCTACCATACCCAGCTAACGAGAGTCAGGCAGAAAGCTCCTGTGTTAAGATTAAGTTTTTCTTTTCATCATTCTTGCCTGAGCTGAGAAATCACATGCCCCCACTCCCTTCCAGACACTTAGGGTTAGATATTTCCAAGCTCCTCTCTGGCTTACCATGCAGATTAATTTGAACCAGAATAAAAAAGATACAGAGAATATATCGTATTACATACAAAATGAATAGAAGGTGGTTTGAGGAGGGAGAACACTAGCAGGTAGTGTGTGTGTGTGTGTGTGTGTGATCAGGAAAGGTTTTGTGTAGAAGGGAGTGCTTGAGCTGAATTTTGAAGGAAATCCAGAATAACAGGAGACAGAGGTGAAGAGGGAGAATGTTCCAGACATGGGGGATATCCAATGCAAGGGCATGAACATGGGAAATAGAACATCATGGGTAAGGAAGAGCAAGTAGTCCAGGATGGCTATATCATACAGTCTGTGGAGGGGAGTAATGTGTAGGGAGATCAGAAAGGTAGGAAGGGGCCAGGTTGTAAAGAGCTTCTAATTCACATCTTTCTTGAGCACATACCATGTTCCTTGGTGAAAGATGAAAAGCCAGGAGCCCAGATCATTTGCAAACTGGATCATTTGCTCTTTGAATGATTAAGAGTTGACTGTATTATTATGGCCCCTAGGTCAGGATGTATGTAGATAACCTTTTGTATGAGGACAAATGTATGACTTTGATCTTCACTTGAGGACATTCCTGTGTAGCGACACCTAGTTAAGACCTTAAAGACAACTGTTAGCTTGACTCTGAGACAGGAAAGGTGTAAATAGCTCACCTGTAGGTACAGGTGAGCATTCCTGGTCATGAACTCTTCCCCCTTAGGATTTCAGCAAATGCTTTCACGTGTAAACACTTCATTCTACTTGGCATTTAACATTTGCTATGTTTGATGCAATGGGAAGGTACACCCCCACCCCATTTGTGAGACTCTTTCCTCCTCCCTTCCATAAAGAGACATATGTATACATCTATAGGGTTTTTGTTTGTTTCAAAATGATTCCTGAAATTCATGAAAGAAATAAATCCTAGATGGCTTTGCAGGTCTAAACCGTATAACAAACAACAAGTCCACACTCAGGGCTCTGATCAATTAAAAGGTTAGATTTCAAAGTGAACATCCAGGAGCCAGAGATGGAGGTATTGCCCTAGAAGGAAGTAGAAAAAAAGAGAGATGGATAATGAGACTGTGTTGTCTGTTTTTGGATATAGGGCTGTATATTAGCATTAGACTACATGGGTCTGGGAGATGTGGCCCTTGGGAAACTGAACTGGCACAGATGGGAAGGGGGGTGCCTACAGCAGCCATGTATCATTCTTACCAGGACTTGTTAGCTATGGAATGCACATCCTTGCAGATGTCACTGAATTAGAATGGCACCAAGGATATAGAACTATGCTCCTTTGGTTATTTCTATGCTAAGGGAGGTAGAGGTGCAGAATAGCAATGCTTAAAGGCCTGAGAGGAGCCTATCAGCCTGCTCAACTTGACATACTGCCTTCCCATCACCCAAGGGCTATGAATGAGGCTCTTATCATCCTAAGCATTAAATGTGACAGGCAGTATGATATAGTGGAACGTATACTAGATTTGGCTTCTGGATACCTGAGTTTGAGTCCAGATTTGACACATACTAGATAAGTGACCAAGGCCAAGTCACCTCTCCAAGCTTCATTTTCCCCATCAAATGGAGATAAAAGCACTTATCTTGCAGGATTGTTTCAGGAATGAAATGAGATCACAGATTTAAATCACTTTGCAAACCTTTAGGTGCTACATGTGATCAGAGGGACCTTAGAGGCCATCAGCCCCAACCCTTTCATTTGACAGAAGAGGAAACTGAGGCTCACAGAGTTTGAGTGACTTGAGATTACAGAGTATTTGGAAGATCTGCAGTTGATATTACTATGAAATTGGGATGACCAGAGGCAGTCGCAGGATGAGAATTCCCCCAAGTCATGTTCTCTGAGTCTCAGTTTCCTTTTCTGAAAAATAGAAATAATATTTTTACTCTTTCCTTCACAAAGTAAGCACTTTGTAAGGAGAGCTGTTACTGGTTTTTTGGATTTATTTCACTTATGATTTTTTTGGGGGCGGTCAAGATTTCTCCTACAGTGATTAAGATAAGAAATAGAAGAAAGACATGAAATAAAAATTACTTTCTTATTAGAAGCTGTAAATACTAATGGCTGCTATATATAATATGTCATATCTTTGCCCAGTATACATTTCTGATGGTGTGGTATTCATTTCCTACACTGTGGCATTAGTGAGGAAATTGGGATCAGGTAAATAACACCAGGAAGTAATCACTGTTGACATTACCACTAGTAATCTGTTTTCCTGGAACAAACCATAAATGTATTCAGTTTGGAATTAATACACTATTTTAAATTTTCTCCATAAAAATGACTTATGAGATTAAATCCCTTAGTTTAATGGAATATCACAACCATTATCCGGAACTTGTTTATATTACAATCAGTAGAATGGGATGTTGTCTCAGAATAAGGAAATGAATGTGAATGCCAAAGATTTTCCCCTTATTTAATTTTAATAACTGTAAATCATTATATGTGACATGTATTTTTCATATTTATGCCCAGTTATACACATATAAAGCCTATTAGAAGGAGTAGAAGACAGCAAGGATCATAGTATTCTAGGAGTAGAGCTGGGAGGGATGTCAGAGGCTTCCTGGCCCAACCCCTTTATTTTACAGAGGAGGAAACTGAGGCTCCTAGAAGTTATATCCAGCGCCCCTGCTCTCTTCTGACAGTGTCACCACCCTTGTGTAGGCCCCTTAGCATCTCCAGCCTGGACTAGGGCAGTAGCTTGCTGGTTGGTTTCCCTGCCTCAATTTCCCAATCCTCTGTAATTCTAGCACCTTCCCTCTAAAATGATCTCCAACTTGCCCTGTATGTATCTTGTTTGTACAGAGTTGCTTGCATGTTGTTACCTTACTATGAGCTCTGTGAAAGCAGGGACAGTCTTATTTTAATTTGTTTTCTCAGAGATTGGTAAAACACCTGGCACATAGTAGGCACTTAATATTTACTGATTGACCTGATTCTCTCCACTCAAGTCTATCCTCTACTCAGCTATAAAATTGATCTTTCTAAAGTGCAAGACTGATCATTTCACGCCTTTCCCTAATTCAATGAATTCTGGTGATTTCCTGTTACCTCCAGAGTTAAATATAAAATCCTCTGTTTAGCATTCAAAACCCTTCATGACGTGACCCTTCCTATCTTTCCAGTCTTCTTACTCATCCCCATGTACTCCATGATCTAGTGACACTGCTCTCTTTGCTGTTCCTTGCAAGAGTCATTCTATATGCTGATTGGACATTTTTACTGTCTATACTTCAAGCCCAGAACTCTTTCCCTCCTCATCTCTGTGTCTTGGCTTCCCTGACTTCCTTCAAGTCTCAACTAAAATCTTCCCTTTAACAGGAACCTTTTCCTAGTCACTCTTGATGCTAGTACTTTCCCCTGTTGATTATCCCCAATTTATTCTGTATATATCTTGTTTGTATGTAGTTGTTTGCATGTTGTCTCCACCAGTAGTCTGTGGACTCCTTAAAAGCAAGGACTGTCTTTTGTCTCTCTATGTATCTCTAGCTCTTAGTGTGGTGGCTGGTACATAGTAGGTGCTTATTGACTTACCCAGGGGCACATATCTGCCAAATGTCAGAGGTGGGATTTGAACTGAGGTCTTTCTGACTCCAGGTCTAACACCCTATCTACTCAACAATGCTGCCACTCTCAGGACTGTGTTTCTTGTTTAAAATTATTTTTAATTAAAGTATGAAGAGGTATTTATTTTCTCTTTTGCCCTTCCCTCCTCCCCGCTGGAAAAAAAATAAAGTGCTTTTAACAAATAGGCATTTGTTAGATAATTTCTCCCGAAGAACTCAGAACTCCAGTCCTCCTACCTTCCATCCCTTCCCAAGAAGGTGGGTCATGCTAGTGAAGATTTATTAGCGATCAGAGCTGTGCAACAGTGTAATGGGTATCTTCAGAGGGAGTGAGCAACAGTGTAGCAGGCTGTCTTCAGAGGGAGTGACTCCTTCATCCCTGGAAGTGTTTAAGTAGTGACTGAGGGACCACCTGTTAGGTGGTTATAGAGGGCATCCATGCTTCAAGCATGGCTTGGGCTAGATAGCCTCTGAGGTCCCTTTCAGCTCAGAGTGTGTGCTGTAGCAATGAATAGGAGATCTATACATTTGGGTTAGATACAGGATCAAGAAAAAGGAAGGTCGGGAGACATTCTTGACAGAGAGTCTTCGAAACATGTTTGATGTCTATTCACCAGAATGGGTTTCAGAGCCGGGAACAGTGAGATATTAGAAAGAGCATCCAAGAGGACGACTGCTGTCTCCTCGAGGAGCATCCATTCAGAAAGGATGAGCTAGCCAGTAGGGTTGGCCCTACACATGGACAGTGCATGCAGGTACATGGAAGTATGATGTAAGATCCTACTTTTGAGGAAATCTCTGCCTTTTCCTGATGACCTGCCAGAGAGCCATAGGCCAAGTATTTCCACTTCTGTAGGTTCATTGAGAGGTAGAATGGCATCAGGGGTATAGTTCTGAATTTGGGATTAAAAATACCCGACTTCAAATCCTGCCTCAGGTTTGTATTAGCTTCTAGCTCTAGGATCTATGTGGGTGTGAATATGGACAAGTTATTTCATCTTTCTAATCTTAAATTTTCTCCACTTGTGAGATGAACATAATAATAGCTCTTCACTCACAGGATTGATGTGAGAATCAAAATAGCTAAGGACCATAAAGCACTTTGCAACCTTTTAGGTGCTACAAAACTGTCAGCCATCAGTAGAGAGCTGAACAAAGACCTGGATTTGAATTCTGGCTATGACACTTACTAGTGTAACAGAATAAAGATCATTCTGTGAATCTCAGTTTCCTCATCTGTAAAATGGGAATAATGATTTTCAAACTTCCTGCCTTGTTGTTGTGGAGAACACCTTATAGATATGTGAGGCTTCCTTGTCATTATCCTGAGTCCCAGGGAGTTGGGGGTGGGAACTGATAATACATGAGCTCATCATTGGCCATGAATGTTTTGGCAGGACTGGTCCATGAGATGGTTTTTCTACCTGACCACAGAGACTTATGGGAATGAGTAACAAGAGGGCAAGTCTGGGAGCACTGATCATGATTTGAGGAGAGGGGAGTGGCATGAGAACTGTGGGCTCTAGCAGAAAGGAGGATAGACAAAGGAGGTAAAAGAGGAGTAGAGCAGGGGACGAAGCTTAGTTACTGCACAATTTTGACAAGGGCTGGCCCTTTTAGTGCCGGTGATTTTTTTCCGCTTTCCCTTCTTATAGTGTGTGTGCGTGTGTGTGTGTGTGTGTGTGTGTGTGTGTGTGTGTATCAGATGATACACACTGACCAATGGATAACAATTTTTCACTTTTAAACTGATAACTTGGCATTATGGATAGAATATTGGCCTTGGAGTCAGGAAGACCTAGGTTCAAATCTTAACTTATATGCTTACTAGCTGTGTGACCCTGGGCAGGTCATTCCACTTTCCTGAGGTTCAGTTTCCCTCATTTGTAAGACACAGACAATCATAGCATCTAACTCATAGTATTCACTTGAGGATCAAATGAGATAACATGCACTTTGTAAACCTTAATATGCTACATAAATGTCTGTTATTATTAGAAAGCTGGTCTTGGATTCAGAGAGGTGCTTCAAGTCCCACTTCTGACACACAATGACCATGTGACCCTGGACAAGTTATTTAACCTCACATGACTTTCCTCACTTCCATGTATCAGCGAAATGAGAGATCCAGTCCCCGTCCTTCCTATTTTTTGGACCAGACCTGTGATTTCATAGGAAACTCCCAGTGAGGAAATTCCCTTTACCAAAGCAGACCAGTGGCTGCTCTGCATCTTCCAAGCTTAGAGAAATATCCCCTGAAGAGAGAGCAGTCATCCTCTTGGATGCTCTTTCTAATACCTCACCCTGTCCCTGGTCGTGAAACCCATCCTGGTGAATAGACAGCAAACATATTTCAAAAACTCTCTGTCAAGAATGTCTTCCAACCTTCTTCTTCATCTTTGATGCCAGATCTAACCCAAAGACCCAAATCTCCTATTCATCACTGTATCACACACTGAGTTGGAAGGGGCCTTAGAGGCTCTCTCCAAAGCCATGCTTGCCTAGAGTACTCTGAGAGGTTGAAATGTCTTGTCCAGGATTATACAGCCAGTAGGTGTGAGAGGCAAGATTTGAATTGAGGTCCTCCTGTCTCTATGGCATGTCTCTGCCATGCTTCAGTGGCCTGGACCAGGGTAATAGCAGCGAGGATAGAAAGGAGTGAAGGGATGTGAAAGAGACTATGAATGTAGAATTATCATGATTTGGAAATGAATTAGAGTTGAGAACTGAGGGAGGATGATATAAACCCCAGGTGAACATGGGAGTGTGGGTGGGTGGCAGGGTTACAGACAGAAATAGTGAAATCAGAAGGACAAGGAGCTTTAGGAAGAAAGTTCATGAGATTGTTTTGTTACATGTTGAACTTGAGGTACTGGTGGGGCATCCAGATAGCACTCAGAAGTGAGGGCAGAACTAGAGAGGGAGATCTGGGCACCATGTGCCTAGAGACTTTGGCATTTTGAAGCCATGGGAGCAAATGAGAGTGACAAAGGGAGATGAGAAAAGGGTCAAGGACAAAGCCTCAGGTAATATCCACCTTAAGGGACTAGAAAGAGGAAGAAAAGCAAGCAAAGGAAATGAGATTGAATGGTAAAAGCAGCAGAAGGACAACCATTAGAGTATCTTATCTTGGAAGTCTAGGGTATAGTATGGAGGTTAGGGGTAAGAGGTGAAGGATTAGAGCAGTGGTTCTCAACATTCCTAATGCCTCAACCCTTTAATACTCATATGTGGGCATATTTTCATGTGAGTGAACCCGCCTGGAGACGGATAGAGGAGCTGTGTCTCAGTTCCTAAGACCATCGGAAATATGTGTTTTCCGATGGTCTTAGGTAATCCCTGTGACCCCTGTAAAAGGGTCATCCAACCCCCAAAGGGGTCGCGACCCACAGGTTGAGAACCACTAGGTCAGAGGGATGGACTTGGAGTCAGACAGCAAGCATTTATTAAGTGCCTACTATGTGCCAGGCTTTGCGCTAAGCCCAGGGATACAAAGAAAGACCAAACAGTGTCTTCCCTTAAGGAGCTCAAGTTCTGATGGAAGGGCAGGGCAATATGCAAATAACTATGTAAGCACAAGATATATACAGACTAAGTGGAAGGGGGGGAAGAAGGAGGGCTGGGAAAGGCTTCTTGCAAAAGGTGGATTTTGAAGGAGGCTGAAGTGAAGAAGGTGCATTCCAGGCATGGGATACAGTCAATGCAGAGGCACAGAGTTAGGAGATATGAGAAATAGCAGGAAGACTAATACAGCTAGAAAATAATAAGTAGAGTAGAGGGAATACAGTATAAGAAGACTGGAAAAGTAGGAAGGGGTCTGGTTGTGAAGGGCTTTACATGTTAAATAGAGAATTTTGTATTTGATCCTGGGGGTGATAGGGAGCCACTGGAGTTTACTGGGGAGGGAGGTAACTTGTCAGACCTGTGCTTTTGGAAGATCACTTTGACAGTCAAGTGGAGGATGGACTTGAGTGGGGAGAGACATGAGACAGGGAGAACAATTAGGAAGTGATTGCAATAGTTCAGATGAGAAGTGATGGGAGCCCAAACTAGGGTGGTGACTTAGTAAGAAGAAAGAAGATTGACAGATGCTGGAGATATTGCAGAGATAAATCAATAAGATTAAGCCCTTACTATCTGCCACACACTACAGATGTAAATACAAAAGCAAAGACAGGTCCTGCCCTCAAGGAGTCTACATTGTAATATGGGGAGACAACATACATAAGAGAATGGTGGCCAGCAGGGGAACTTTGTTTCTGTAAAATTACAGGGATACTAAGTGGGACAATAGGGATATAGATTGACATACCCCAACCAGGAACAACAGCAGAGTTGACTTGATCACTAATCTAGGACTGAAGGAGGGGAGGAGGGAGGAAAAGTTATGCAAGAGGCAACAAAAGTATTGTTGAAACTGGAGAAGGAAGATGACTGTAGAATTGGTAACAAAGACTGGGGTTTCCCTGAAATAATGGATCAGGAGAGGCAGCACTAATAAGGACAGTTCCAATTGGTACAAATCAGGCAGTACTAATTAACTCAGGGCAAAAGTTCTGGAGATGAAAGAGTTGGACTCTCTAGGGCATAGCCTCTGGTGGGGCTGGCAAGGCAGTTGGTGAGGCTGTGGAAGAGATGGCCAGAACATGAGGAGTGATTTAGTAGAGATAAGACTTGGCTACTGATTGGGTGTGGGAGATTTTGAGTGAGGAGTCAAGGATGATAACCAGGCTGTGAGTCTTAGTGAATAGGAGGATGGTGGTGTCCTAGACAGGAATAGGAAAGTTTAAAAGAGGGAAGGACTTGGGGGGGAAAGGTGATAAGTTCTGTTTTGGACATGTCAGGTTCGAGATGCTTATGAGATGTCCAGATGGAGAGGTCTAGCAGACATTTGGAGATGATAATTGAACCTATAAGAGCTGAATGAGAGAGATCACTGAGATGGCAGAGACAGAAGAATGCAGCCTTTTTTTCAAGAAGTTTAGAGGTGAAGGGGAGAGAGATGGAGTTTAGCACATAGTTGAAAAAGTCTGAAACTGAGACCAATATCTGATAAATAGCTCATTATGTCCCAGTTTAATGCCATCTGTGGAAAATTAAGCAACATATTGTCTCTTAGGTCCCAATGTGGATGGTCCTGCTAGCTCAATATGAGTCAATAGGGTGACATGGTAGTCAATCAATAAGCATTTGGTAAGGCCCTCCTATGTGCTAGGTACTGTGCTACATATATAATTTCATATTTAATATTTTTAGACATGAAAAATTGCTAGCATTGACAACTTCTCCCAGAGCCCTTAGACCACTAGAGTGTTTTGGCAGTTTGGAGTCTATAGATACATAAAAGATAACACATAATTATGCAAGGTGTACCATGTAGAATTGGGGGATTGGAAGCCCCAGAATCTCATGGTTCCTTAAGAATTGAAAGGGCCCTGAGAGATCATCTGCTGCAAGCCATACTTTGTGCTATCCCTCCAAAGTAGTCAACCAACCTTTGTTTGAATACCCCTGGTAGATAGGAACAAAGGTTCAATACATGCCCAAAGCTCCACCAAAGCATTCTTTGTGGTGGCAAAGAACTAGAAGGTAGGGGCCCAGTGATTGAGAATGGCTACAG
>JAQQSV010016384.1:0-11852 GCA_028646515.1 Pseudochirops corinnae | reverse complement strand
AAGTTAATGGTTGCCCCATGAATGGAAGTTTGATTATTCTATTGTGAATTGATTGAATGGTTAAGTATTGAGTTGCTCCATGAATAGAAGTTTTCATTACTGTATTATGAATTGATTGAATGCTTTGTTCTAAATATTGTGGCCACTGTAGTGAAAAGTGTGTGGCCATTTTCTGTGATAAGATGTAATGTTGTGAATATTATATTGTGATATATTGTGAATGTTTGCCTTGATCTATAATGGAATAAACAGAGTGTTCACTATATTGTGTAATCCGAACCCTAAAAGCTATTCACAGTAGCATTCTTTTGGGAATCTGCTGGTGCATGGCATTACAGAGCCCACATTTGAACTCAGGTCCTCCTGACTCCAGGGCTGGTGCTCTATTCACTGCTCCACCTAGCCGCCCCCCTAATCATTTTTTTTTAATATCTCTAGAGGATGTGGCAGGGAAGCGAAAGAGAGCTGAAGAAAGGACAACTACAACAGTGAGCACCTCAAAACTCTGCTTACATGAATTTCTTCCTTCCCCAAGGAAGTTTGGAGCATTTAGAATTCAAGATTGAGAATAGAAAGTGACTCTAAGGGATGAATGAGGAGGTCACACATCCAGGCTACCACTCTCAAAGGACATCAAGTCAAGGATCAAAGGACTTATTGCTGCTACTTGGTTTCTGCCCTGTTACTTTTGCCCTCTTCCGGCTTAGTCTGATCACCCACTGATCTGGAAACAAGACACTAGGACTGGGTTAGGGCTCGCTGAGATTCTTTTTTCTCTTTGGTGCTCAGCGTTTTGGAAAATAGCTCTGCTCTGAATTAACTATCCAACCATAATTACAATGTGTCCAGAGAGGCTGTTTCCTTCTTCCTGTTTGAGTACATTTCCATCAAGAGTAGGCTATGGTTAGGCATTGAGGTTTATATTTATAAATAGACTTAGGAGGAGAATGTGTGAACAATAAACTGTTGAATAAGTAGAATCCTTCTTTCTTTCATGGGTTCTACATCCACCTCTCCCAACCCCCAAGCAGAATATAGGCTCCTTGAGGGTGAAGACTGAATTTTTTTTGTCTTTGTGTTCCCCAGTGTCTAGTATAGGGCCCTTTAAGAAAAGTTGGTTCCATTTTATCTTTTTGGTTCACTGAAGCAGATTTAATTAAAATCATTCCTAACATATTTTCCTCTTCAGGCTATTTGTTCCTGTTGTTATTGCTTGCTTAATTAATGAATGCCAAAGTACACTGACAGATCAGACCTTTGTGTTACTCTCCCTAGAGTTATGGAGGTCCACGCTTTGCAAAATAGAGTTCAAGGAGTTATGAAGGTATCGGATAATTTATGCGAAGTTCTAAAGACCAGAAAACAAATCCTTATGTAACCCATGAGGCAGAACCCCATATTCTAGGCTTACAGAGGATAAGTTTAATCTTGAGAGCCTCTCATAAATCATTCTTTGACTCATGTTCCTCCGGGACCTTCAAAATTTGGCTTGTCTTTCTCCTTAGACCATCTCCTAGAAATATCAGCATATAGCTTATGTTTCAGACTACACAAATGTGGGCAAAAGGGGCCAAGCATGTTATATCAAAATCCAGAGAATAATTTCACAGAGTTATAAACAAAGAATAAGTCTCCAGAGGAAATTTTTGAACAAGCCAAAAAATACAGACAAGTATCAGAGACACTTTAATCTGTTTCTGAGGGGATATACTGAGAAGCAAAGTTCTTGTATTGCTTCAGTCAGATCCAAGTCTTCATGACCCCATTTTGGGGTTTTCTTGGCAAAGACGCTAGAGTGATTTGGAGTCAAAGAAGTCAAAAATAGAACAAATATATTAAGCTCAATTACTTTTTCCTGTCCCAAAATTTCTTTATATTTTTAAAATTAATCTTTCTATTTAAGAATGTCATTGAGATTTATAAACTGAGAAGTGAGAAATCATTTTCTTGCAAATATGTAACACTTCAGGTCTATTTTAATGACATGATCTCAATTCAGTTTTCAACACTCAAAACTTTACATTAAACTTACCTTCACAGATTAAAGAGATATTTGGTCATGATGCTAGTAATCTTTCTATGTCTCAAAGTCCAAACACTTTAAAATGTCCAGGATGTAAAATAAAGAACTTTTTTTGGTAATTAAAGGGCTTAGATTTTCTGGATTCATAATGATGATACAGTGACAATAATTTGTTTTATTGTGCCTTCACCAAAATATCATAAACCCATTTTATAAATCTGGCTTCCTGGAAACAGCTCTACAAGAAAAAGCAGTCTTCAGGAACTAGCTGCATGGACTCCTGCGATACATAGTTTGTTGTTTCTAAGAGCCCTAATCCCAGCCAAGAAAGAGACAGGATCCTTGGACTGGACTGAGAGGGGTTATGTCAATAAAAAAAATTAAAAGTCTGCGATGAGGATGAATAGAAAAATGTAATAGCAACAATTGAGGACATTGTGCATGAGGGTTGACAGTAAGTATTGAACAGCTGGAGCTTTTTTTCTTTGTTTTTGGCTCTACTTTTTGAGAGAATCCAGCTATGGATTACCTGGAAAGACTGTTAGAACAACTGTGAAATTGCTCCACTTGTGGCTTCTCCATCTGTTTTATTGCCACCTGAAAAACAGCCAGAATTGTTTACTCCTAAGTGTTTTCCCATTAAAAAAAATTCTTGCTTGCTGTATTGAGAGTATATGTTGCTTTTAGATGACAATATTTCTCTCTGCATGAAGATATGGTGATCTTAATTGTGTTCTGAGTATGTCTTTCTATATAGATGATATGGATGGGGGAAATTATTGGTTATTTGAAAACAGAATTTAACAGATCAGAGATACTCATCTTTGGTCTGATGATAGGATGTTACTCTAATGAGGGGTTCTGGATTTTTATTAATAATTTATTCTTTAAGCTCTCTAAATTTGCAGAGAAAAGAATATATGTGGGTCTGTGCAAAATCTTCCCCAAGTTAAAATTCCTCATAGCTAATCTTATGTCCTGTAGGTTGAGCTGCATTAACTACATGGACTGGGAAATCTCCAGCTCTACCACACAAATGATCACAAGAGAAAGGAGTGTGGTACTGTGAGGTCTGTATCCCAAAAGAGATTTTAAAAAAAGGAAAAGGATGGATATGTGTAAAAATATTTATAGAAGCTCTTTTCTGGTAGCAAAGAATTGGAAATTGAGGGGATGCCCATCAATTCGGGAATGGCTGAACAAGTTGTGGTATGTGATTGTGACTAGTGTGCTATGGGAAATGATAAGCAAAATGCTTTCAGAAAAGCCTGGAGAGATTCGTGTGAGCTGATGCAAAGTGAAATGTACTGTGTACAAAGTAACAGCAATATTATAAAATAATCAGCTGTGAATGTCTTATCTATTCCCAGCAATATAATGATCCAAGACAACTTTAAAGGACTTATGATGAAAAATGCTCTCTATCCCCAGAGAAAGAACTGATTGTGTCTGAATACAGATTGAAGCACACTTTTTTTTTTTTACTTTCTTTTTCTTGGTCTATGTTTTCTTTCATAACATGGCTATAATGCAAATGTTTTGCATGACTACATATATATAACCTATATCAGATTTCTTGCCTTCTTGTTGAGGCAGGTGTGGCGAGGGAGGAAGGAAGAGAATTTGGAACTCAAAGTTTTAAAATTGAATGTACACACCGCCCCCCAACACACACACCATGGAGTAATTCTCATCTTCAATTCACAGAATTCAATACTGCCTCCAAGCTCAGCTGAAGTGCTAGGTTCTTAAGGAAGCCTCTTCTAATTGACCTAGTTGCTCAAGCTCTCCCACCAGAAATTATTTTGCATGCATTTTGTGTCATGTTTCATGTGCATATCGATTCTTTCACCCACCTACCACCTCCTCTCCCCCTCCCCCCGCCCCTTCCTAGAATGTAAACATCTTAAGGGCAGTAATTGTTCCAATTTTTGTCCCTGTTATCCTAGGGTCTAGCTTAGTACTTGGTAGTAGCAGGTACTTTTAAAAATGCTTATTAAAGGGAACTGAACAGCATGATGAAGATATTGACACATATAATGCAAGCTGCACCATCTGGATCAAAGCTAAAATTCAGTGGGTTTCCTAGATGGCATGTTTTTGGTCTGTTTTGTGTAAGGCATTCATGATGAAGTCTTTTTATGGCACTTTTTGAGAAATGGACAAAACAGAGTTCTCTGCTGGTTTTTTGGCAACTCTAGAATATCCAGCAGAATTCATTTTAGACAGTGGGTATATATTTACCTCCCTAGAACTTAAGGATTCTGTAGATTTCTTAACAGAATCGTTATCTGAGTTGTCACCATGGTGCCGAATTATTCTGAATTAAATGGTCAAACTGAAAAGAAATACAAAGCAAGGATACCCTGAAGCAGATTTTTGGATGAAATTGGCTACTAAGTTCTTTCCTTTTCCCATCATTCAGCATATTACCCTATTTTCAACAATTTAAGACAGTTCCACTAAATCACTAATGGAATAATGATTTACGATTTGTCTCAACAGTTTCCATCCAGATGTATATGAGAATTTACAATACAAATAAGAACATACATTAGCTTGCCAGCTCCTTGAGGACAGGGACTGCCTTTTGTCTATTTTTGTAACCCCAGTGCTTAGCACAGGGCCTGGCAACATAATGTGCACTTAATAAGTGTTTATTGATTGATATTGAGTGACTGACATGTTGATCTGTATCATCTGGTTTTTTTTTTTGAGGCAGTGGTTTAAGTGACTTCCCTTGCAACATCACACAGCTAGTAAGTGTGTTAAGTGTCTGAAGTCACATCTGAACTCAGGTCCTCCTGACTCCAGGCTTGGTGCTCTATCCACTGCACCACCTACCTGCCCCTGTATTCATCTATTCTTGGCTAATTTTTGCCATAAGAGTTAATCTTGGCTGCAAACTACGGAGTTGGGTCAAAGTGTATTCCTGATGCTATACTTAACATTGACTTTGGTTATCTAAGTTCCAGAACACAGATGATGAGAAATAGGCAGGTGCTGGTAGTCAACTTCTTCAAGATACCCATGGTCCAGATTTCTTTTCAACCTGACCAATTATGTGGGAAAGAGGTAACAGGAATAATAATATTCAATTGAGCATTCTTCTAAGACTTCTTTCTCGTAACAATCACTCTACCTAAACCTGTCCAAAGCATCTTTACTCCAGTTTCCCAATCAGCAGAGATAGAATTCTCAGTTCTCCTTGGTTCTCTGTATTTCATCTTTTTCTGATCCCATAAATACAGTTAGAGGCTTAAAGAGTCCCAGTGAAGAAAGAACCTCTGATCTTCTCACCATTTAAAAACTTAAGAACAAGGCTCACCACCTTGGATGTCTTAGCAGCCCTTGTTGCAATGGCCCCATTCTGAATAGCCATGAATTTTTTTTTTTTTACAAATATCTTTTAATCCATTTATTATCCCTTTAATCTACTGAAATAAATTTTGTCTGTGAAATGGCAAACATCCAGAAAGTTGTTCAACATGAGATGGAAAAGTACAATTACTTATGTGGATTATACATTCTTACCAGCAGGCACTATAAGGTTTTATGGGAGAAGCACTGTAAGGTTTTATAGGAAAGGCATTGCAAAATAATTTAGCAACCTTAATTATTATTGGAATCGCTTTAAAAAAAACCAAATCCTGATTTGAATAAAGGGGATAAAGGCAATTGTCAAGTGATATTAGGTTCTCATCGCTTGCTACAAGTAGATTTTTTATTTATTTTTTATTTTTTTATTTTAATTTATTTTTATAAACTAGTGTGCAAAATTATTAACAGGAAAAGGAAACGAAATGAATATTGTACTTTATTTATTAAGCAACTATTCTGTGCTCTGAACTGAGGGTGATACATGTTTTAGACAAAGCACGGTCCCTATCCTCATAAAGGTATAGAGACAATGACTAGGACTAAGTGACTCTCTGGTAAGGAAACTCCCACTACAAAATCAAGTTGGCACCTTTTCTGCAACTTAGAAAAATGTCTAGATCATTGAGAAGTTAAGTGACTTGCCCAGAGTCACATAGGCAGTATTTGTCAGAGGTGAGAATTGAATCCAGATCTTCCAGGGTCATCTCGAGGTCATCTCTTTCCACTACACTATACTGCTTCCTCTCCTTCTCCTCTTCACCATCATTATCCTTGACATTTTGTTGTTATTCAGTAGTGTCCAACTCTTCATGACCCCACTGAGGATTTTCTTGGCAAAGACACTGGAGTGATTTGCCATTTCCTTCTCCAGCTCATTTTACAGATGAGGAAACTAAGGAAAACAGGGTTAAGTGACTTGCCTAGGTTCACACAGCTAGTGTTTGAGGCCAGATTTGAACTCTAGAAGATGAGTCTTCCTGACTCCAGGACTGGCACTCTATGCACTGAGCCACCGCGCTGCCCTTTCTGGATATTTAGGTGGCCCTTTAATGTCTGTAGAACACCGTGTTTGCCCTGTCTTGTTAATCCTCAGCGCCAGTGTGTGAGGTGCTAATAAGGCAATGTTAATATCATTTTCCAAGTGAAGAAATGGGGACTCATAAGAGTAACTCGACTTGCTCATAGTCCCATTGATAATTATTATTGAAGTCGAGATTTGAACCCAAGTCATTTTGATTTAAAATAACTAATGGTATTACACAATAAGGAAATTAGAGAATGACAAAAAGAGGGGGGAGACTATGTGAGGTCCCAGAGGGAGGGAGGACGAAAGAAGATTTTTGCATTCCATACGATACCAAGCTCAACACCTTGGACCTAGAAAATTAATTAATATTTGGTGAATCGAAAAATGAATCCCCCAAAATGGCACAGTGGATAAAGTGCTTAGGTCTGAAGTCAGGGAGGCTCATCCTCTTGAGTTCAAATCCAGCCTCAGATACTTGCTAGCTGTGTGACCTTAGGCAACTCACTTAACCCTGTTTGCCTCAGTTTCCTTATCAGTAAAATGAGGTGGAAATAGCAAACTGCTCCAGTCTTTGCCAAAAACAACTCCAAATGGGGTCAAGAAGATTTAGACATGATTGAAAAGTGACTGAACTGAACTTTCCTATATATAGCCACATTTACAGGTCTTTTTCCCCCTCCAAAGTTCTTTTAGGATGCAGTGACTACATAAGATCCCCTGACTGAGTTCCAAGCTGCAAAGAGCAAGCTAAGGTTATGTCAGAAAGGCATGCACAAAAGAAACAATTATATTTATTAATGTGATGCTCTTTCGCTCTTACTCTTTCTGTCCCTTCCCCAGTGGTTTTGACTCGGACTGGGATTGCAGGTGGTGGCAGGAAGTGACTAGAAAGGACAGAGAGCAGTAGGAGAGAGAAGTGGTCTTGTGCTCAAGAGGAAAGTAGTATAAGAACGATAGTGGCACTGCCCCTCGCCCAGGTTGGCTACAGATGCCACCAGACATGGCTTGTGATGGGTTTACTACTTCCAAACAAGGATGCAGGACCCTCCAGAGACCAGGCAAACCAAGAAACCTCCCAAGCTTTTATTTGCACCAGATTCTGTCTTTTGGCTCCCATGCTGTGGTATGAGCTGAGTTTCCAACTTCAGAATTTCTGAATTTGTACCTGATAGCTAGCCCTACATAGCGTGTGTGTGTGTGTGTGTGTGTGTATGTGTATGTGTGAATGATCCCTAAGGAACTGTTATTGCACTTTTTTGACTACGCAAGAAGGGCTCACACAGTGTATATCCTGGAACTTTGGGTCCCGATCAATCTTATGTTTAAGGGCAGAGACCTCTTATAGACTTATAGAGATGCTCTAGAAAAGTGGCAAGCTTGCTGCTGATCTGTAGATATTTATATGCTTTATTATGCATGATGTTTTAGTAATTATATACTGTGTATTTACTTATTGATTCTAAGTTAAGAGAAAAAACAGTAGGACCTGGCCAACTTCATTATGTAACTAGAGTTAATAGAATATAGAGCACATTCACAGGGACATATGTGCAGGTTAACACAATAGATGGGGGCTCACAGCTAATTTTGATTAAGTAGATACTCAGGTCCACATCCCTCTGGATAATTAGTAGCCTTGGTCCATAGAGAGAAGCAGAACTGATAACATAAAGAATATAACAATAATTCAGTACTTTTGCCCCAATAGGGTATGTACAAAATACCAGGTGAATGTGGGACTCCCACAGACAGAATAGCTATTTGCACCACCTAGTGGTTAAACGATGAAAAGGATAAAGAGATTTTATAACTCAAACTTTCTGGGTCTCATTTTCTTCTCTGGGGATGAGACTATATCTAAGATCTGAACTTCAATTATTTTAGACTTTAGTCCAATCATACAATATATGTGGATACTAGGATACTATTAGAAACCATTTGTGAGCCAGTTGTCTACCTAGCTCCACATGGAAAACTTTCTAGGGTGAAATTAATGATACAGGAAAAATTGGATTTATTAGAAACGTCAAAACTTCTAGTCTTTTTCCATTTTTGGATCAATATGTCTATATTTGGGCCAGAATGAGACAGATTCCCAGGAACAGGAAGCACCTCAGACCATCCACTGTTACATACAAAAACAAAAGCAAGTTAGCAAATAGCTTCCAAAATCGTTAAGCTGATAAGAATTCCATGTACTCTATGTTAGTACTCTACAAAATCCTACTCCATTTCTACTCTATCATGGTATTGAGGTCATGTTTGATTCTTAAAGGCTTTGCCAATAGAGTATAAGCATTGAAAGTTTGCATTATGCTGGGAAGGTTTTGTGTATTGTCCCAGTAACAGACTGCCGCTGTTTTCTGAGGTCCATCTAACCGAAGTATGGAAAGGCTCATCCATGAGAGGGTAGTCATTTAATGATGAGTTTGTTGGTCATGACAATCCACAAAAGAAAGAGGAATACAAAGTAGCCTTAATTCTGTGGAAATCCCTTCAGTATTTGTAGTGATAGTAACAGTGGGTGTGGGGGGTGCTAAAAATCACAACAAATAAAATAATAAATTTTAACTTGGCTGTTAACATGAAAAGATGTCAGAAAAAAATCATACAGGATGGACAATCATTGCTTTCTGTATCGTTAGAAAGAATAGTCAAATGGATGAGATTCACAAATCTGGGTGAGGTTTTTTTAAATTAGTATATTCATCATGGTAGGTGTGGCTAGGCTACAACCTGCTTACAGTGTAGAATTACATGGGATAAATAGTGTAAAGGCTGGCATTAAAGAACTGCATGCCTGGGAAGGGAGGAGGGCTGGGCATGCTCATGCAAATGATGGACATCCATTGGCATCCAAACAATGCCAATAGATCCAGAAAGTCTTCAGAGAGGTGGGCAGACCCCCTATAAACTATTTATGGGCAGTCATGGAAGTATATTCAGCAAATAACATCCTATTCCTATGCAAGTCATTGCCACTTTCTAAAAGACTTCCTACCCTTCCCAAATTGAAGAATATTAAACCTGAAAATAAATAACCTCGGAAGGTCTTTTGATTCAGGCATGAACACATTCCAACCATTCCAGACAGGGAAGAAAATCTATCCTATTTTTAAAAGGCCTTCAGAGAAAGAGATTCTAGAGTATTTCCCTTTTTAACAATTCTCACTGTCAAGAAATTCTTTTTCATGTCTACTATAGAACTAAATCCTTTTCCCTTTTGTTTTGGATCAAGTAGAGACAGAAAACAAGTGGTTAGAATTTTCTAGGTTATACTGTAGCTTTTTAAATACTTGGGAATTACTCCTCAAACTTTTCTTCTCTGATCCATCAGTGAAGTATTTACTAATGCAATCCTTATGTCAGAGATTCATGACAACAAAAGGGCACAGACATACTTTTAGACATGTTCTCATTTCTCCTTGCTTCCTATGTCTTCACTCAGAAAATCTTAAAATCTCTCCATAGAGTCCTCTTAGACATACCCTCCCTCCAATACACCAAGATCAACTTGCAACCTGCAAGTGCAGTTCCCACTGTTACAGAAGCAAGGAGTGGGTTGGGTTTTGTTTTCAGTCATTCCTTTTGTTTTTACAACATAGTCATTTCCAAGTACGTCTCTCCCACCTCCCCTACACCGGAAGTTTTCTTTTATAAACAAACAAGAAAGACAGTTATTCAGAAACAGCCAGTACATCTACCACATCTGAGAGAATTTGTAACATCCATTATCTATAGTCCCTTACCCATACAGAAATGAGCAAGTTGCATTTTCTTATCTCTTCTCTTATGTCAAGATATGTCATTAAAATTATTCAGCTTTCAGTCTCTGCTACATTACTTTATCCTGAGTCACATATCACTAACTGCCCTATTGCACATTCCAAACTGGTTATCTCATATACCTTTCAGATTTAACATGTCCAAAACTCATTATCTTCCTCATCAAACCGTCCCCTCTTTTGAATTTCTTTATCTAGGTTGGGGCCATCCTTCCAGTCACTAAGGTTTGCAACCTTAGAGTCATGTTAATATGTCCTATCAATTCTACTTCCATGCTTTACCTCATATCTATCACCTCCCTTCTATATGTCACTATTCTGCCATCACCCCAAATAGGACACATCTTGTCTGGATAATCTTAATAGCCTCTTAATTGTATTTCCTACTTCAAGCATCTTTTCTTTCCAATTCATCCTCTTCACAACTGTGAAAGTGATTTCCAGATAATCACTTTACTATCCTATTCAATAAACTCCACTGGCTTCATATGGTCCCTAGGATCAAATACAAGCTTCTCAGTTTGGTATTTAAAATCCTTCCCAACAATGAACATTTTAGTCACTTTGTTTTAGCATAAATCCAAATCATTTTCCAACATGATTAGACCAAATCTCAGCTCCAGCAACAGTATATTTGTATGCTTTTGTTCTGTAGTTCATCCAACATTGAAAATTCCCATATTTTGGCACTTTTGACAATTTGTTGAGTTATGAAGTGAAGCCTCAGAGAATGTTTTAATTTATTTTTCTCTTATTGTTAGTGATTTGTAGCAATCTTTCATGTTTCTTCATATCCTTTGACCACTTATGAATTGGGGCATCTTTTGTATTTGTGTCAATACATAGCTTGGATAGCAGACCTTTATCAGAGATATTTGATGCAAAGATTTTTCCTTGTTATCCTGGATTCATTGACTTTGTGCAAAAGCTTTTCAATTTCATTTAAATAGAATTGTTCATTTTATTCTTCTTGATCTCTTCTTTCCCTCTTTGCTTAAGAATTCTTCCTCCTAATTATTACATCCAATAAAGTAGTCCAAAAAGTAGAAAGAAAACAGACTATTGAGTGAACACTCATTAGTTTCTAAGATATATTTATTCTATCTAAGATATATTTATCAGCTTCACTTATAATCCCAGATAGGAAGGCTCTTTTTATGGCATCTCCTCACCCCGCAATGAGCAAAGTCTTGACATCAAGGGCTTATCTCAACTTTTATCACTATCTAGGAGTATGGAATGGGAGGTGTTTTGTCTTTCTCTAACTTCCAGTCATTCCTGTGGCTCTTCCCATTCTTTAGTCCATGGAATTTCTCAGGAAAAGGTGAGACTTTAAGACTTTCCATCATTTTGTGTCAATTTTTCTTTGCCCCCAAGATCAGGGGTAAAAATCTCCAGAGTTCCCTTCTTCTTCCCTTTTCAATGCTTCCCTTTTCTGCTCTTGTCTTTTTTCATACCTCTCCTCTATTCATTCTACCATGATGCTTCTCCTTCCCTAAATGGTCTGTTTTCTAATTCTTTTCCACTATGTCTCTGAACCTCTTCCAAGTTCTTCACTTCTGTGATTGATTGTAAAGCATGGAGTGAGGTTCCATTCCCTGATAAAGATCCCAGAAGTTTTGAATTTGGGATTTTT